>JAAEAF010000679.1:0-272941 GCA_011037195.1 Triatoma infestans | reverse complement strand
GCATTACTACCACAGTTACCTCTTATAACAGAAAGAGGCATTTTTCAATAAACGTAAATACCTTCGCTGAGTGCTGGCATATCTTAAGAACCTACTAGAATCACACTCAGTGTGTCCAGCTAACTGTCAGCACCAACTCTAAATTCTTACTTCTAAGCTGCTAGGTGCAATCATCTCTCTAATCTTTATTATTTAATATTTCAGATAATGCAAACGGCATACACTTATTTCATGCTGATTAGGACAATGTAATTTATATATGGAGCTTTCAATTCCTACAAATAGACAACATTAGAGCTAAATAATATGATGCACTGTATTGAATTATTATTTAGTGTGTAATAAATGCAAGTTGTATGTTATTGGTAGTATCTACAATTCTACTCATTAGCGTACTGCGCATTATGGTAATAATAATGATGATGTAGTTTCATATTGATAAATAAAGAGTTTAATAAAGTGACTTGTATTAACACTAGCCAGTAGTTAAACTGTTAGTAAAAGTTATATTTTTAATAATTTGCACATTAAATGGGATTTTAATAAGATTTCTAGATATTAAAAGAAAATACAGTGTTGCCACCTTTCAATTAAGCAAATTTTAAGGTTTGAATGAAATTACTGAAATATATTAGTAATATTAAAAAGAGTTAATAAGATAAATCAAACATTTGTTTTATCATTTCAAAATCAATTCAACAATAAATTAAATATCAAAAAAACCTAATATAATTTTGTTTAACTTTAACCTAATTCTACAACCTTTTTGAAGATAATCTTTCCTCTTGCAATGGACTGCATTCTCTTAGACGTTGTATGACTTACTTGCTCTTGCTCCCTCTGTAAGAGGAAGTATGGCGATCGTGTCATATTTGAGTTTTCACTGAAAGTACAAATGTTTTCAGGTTTCCAGAGTATGGGGAACAAAATGTAATGTGAAACACTCGATATGAGACTCTCTCTTACTTCGATTAATTACAATTTAATTGACAAACTTTCTTTAAATTATTTGTTTAAAAATAATATTTAGTTGGGTTGGTCATAAAATAAAAAGGTGGTAAGTATTATACTTGTATACCTGAGCGGATCAGAGTGGCCTAATTTTTTTCCAGTAAAAAAATGATTCAAATAAAAGTGATCCGTTTTTATCTGTGCAGTGAGTTTCCCAAATTTAATGAAAATCGTTCTGGTGGTTTTCTAGAAAATTCCAAGAAAGATAAAAAAAAAAAAAAACTCTGTAAAATTGCACTTTCCGTTAATACGGATTTCTATTAATGCTTGTGATAGGTTTTTTTTTTATGTTAGTTGATAAAAACCATACATTTTACTGAAGTGGTACTTTAGAGAGCGTAACGCACTGTTCCCCCTTAGAATCCTTCAAAAAATCAATTTCCCCCCGAAAAATCTTTTTCAAATAGAAGTGACAGATATTTATGTATAAAGTGCGTATACGAAGTTTAAAGGAAATCGTTGAGCCATTCCGACCAAATCGCCAAAAATTGTAATGAACACTGCTCGTCATCTTCGTGCTGATATACTAGTACCTAAATGGAATATCAAGTTTGAGCTTCCAGAGACTTTGATTTTTGAGATACTCTGTTAACACCCTCACACATACATACATACAGACCATTTGATATTTTATTTATTTATTTGTATGTCTATAAGATTACATCCTTTACATAGAGAGTGACTATAAAAAAAGTAAAGAAAGTTATACAAGAAAAAGAAATTACAGATAACAGAGCATGAGCTACTTGCTTAATAAACAAAAATAATAAACATTGTACGTTTAATCAGAACAAAATTAACTAAAGTAATTAACAAATAAAAGCAAAGTAAAAAAAAAAGAAAAGGAAATAAACATGATAAAGTCTCAATGCAAACAATAAAGCAAATGAATTTTAAAGTTAAAATAGTATTAAAGTTAAAGCAAAACAATACAAATAATAAAGAAAAGAAATACTGTGAGCAATTACTCATTCAAAATAAAGGACCGAAGCCTAAGTACACTATCAATATAGTTACAAAAATAAGTTAAGTCTTCTTTAGAGGTACTGGATAGATAACTAGAATAACTGTCTCCACTCTAGAGGGTACAGTAGATTTAAAATAATTCATTCTTATTGGTATATATATTGGGCATTGAGCAAACAAATGAAAAAAGTCTTCCTTCACAAACATATTACAAACAGTACAGATCTGATTACAGTTTACAGTATACGTCATATTATTTAAAGTTAACTCATCATAATATATTGATTTGAAAGTCACAATTAGGCTATCAATTTTGTAATACGAAATAACATTCTGATAATAACATATTCCTGAGGAGCATTAGTTAGGAGTGGAAGAGCATGGTAGATTTGACTATATCCAGAACTTTCAAGGAATTGCCTGTCCCTGTGCTTTAAACTATCTTTTAAGGAATTAACAATTTCTCTAAGAAAAATTAATACCTCGGGTTAATTCTTCTGGATTGAGTTCAATACCGTGCTCTAAAAGTAAACTATTCAACTGAGAGAACCAGTTATATTTCAGACTATTTACAGAATCCGCATATAACTCTAAAAGCCTAATAAAACATTTACGCGGCAGTCTCTTACTTTCCATACAAGCCAAATTTTTAACCCAGCGCAATGAGACTTTAACTATATAAAGAAGAATGTGAGGAATCCCAAATTCAGTTCTAACTATGTAATCAGGAGTAGTTTTTGGTAACTGAAATAATCTTGTATAAAAATTGACATGCGCTCTTTCTAGCAAACTAATGTATCTCAAACAGCATAACTGCATTGTACAGCATAACACTTCTGGCTAGTGCGTTAAACACTTTACCACGAGAGCTCCAATTATCGCACTTAGACTTGGTTAAGATATTAATCACAGAACCAGCTGCAACATTTGCCATTCTCACAAAATTTTTTGTGGTTTCTAGAAAAAGTGAAGATTTATTAAATTGGACTCCCAGATAAACGAAATTGTCTACCATCTCCAATTTGATTCCATCATTCCAAAATTTGTAACCACATTTTCTAAGTCTGCCTCTGTGAAAAACAACAACTTTAGATTTTACTGCATTAACCGTTAAAGCATTTAACTGACAATAATTCCTCAAAATAGATAACTTGTGATTCAAGTCAATAACCGAATCACCCAGAAGTACCAGATCATCCGCATATAATAATACAATCACATCCGAGACACCATCAATGTTTATACCGCGCACTTTATTATCACGAAAAAAATTTTCCACATCAGCAATGTAAAAAGAAAATAAAAAAGGGCTTAATACTTCACCATGCATAACACCTTCAGTCATTTCTATGTCTGAACTAATTTTTCCATTGGCAACAACTTTAAAATTGACATTTTCGTAAAATTTATTAGCAAATTCAAAATTTTTGAGGAAATTCCTACACCGTTTAATTTATGCCATAACCTCGAATGAGGAACCGAGTCAAACGCCCTCTTAAAATCAGTAAAGGCTACAAAAATTTGTCTTCCCAGCAAACGCAGGTGGAACTGTATAAGGGAGTTAAGTGTAAAAATGCTATCCGCGCAACCACGTCCCGGACGGAAACCAGATTGCATTCCGGAATAGCAGAGACCTCAGATTCCCACAGTAATAAACGGCTCATAATAATCTGAGTAAATGACCTTCTAATCTTTTATTAATGACCTTCTACTAAGGATCTCGGATGTTGAGGTACTTGCATTTGCGGATGACTTGAAGTTCTTCCAGAAAGTTGCTTCCCAGTCGGACTGCATTATAATTCAAGACACCCTCCGCATTATTTCTGACTGGTGCTGCAGTAATGGCATGGAGCTAAATGTTAAAAAATGCTAAGTCATTTCTTTTTATCGCAAAAAGACTTGTACATCATATCAGTACCTCATTGATGGCAAACCATTGGAGAGGACTCGTAACGTTAAGGATTTAGAAGTTACTCTGAGTCATGACCTCTCTTTCACAAAACAGTTTGAGTATGTTTGCAACGAGAGCACTGGGTTTTGTATTAAGGCACACTCGTGATCTTAGAGATCCCAAAGCGGTGCTAACTGTGTACGATGCATACGTCAGAAGCCTTCTTGAGTACGCGTCATTGATTTGGTGTCCTTACACCAAGAAGGATATAGTCAGACTGGAAGTTATACAAAACCGTTTCATCAGGACTTTTAAGAAAAGGTTACCCAGCGGTGCTACTCATTTATGCTCTTTAGAGTCTAGAAGACGAAATGCTGGGCTTTTATTCTTGAAGAAGCTCTTGAATGGCGAAATTCATTGCATGGAGCTACTTGCTGCCATTCCTTTTCATGTGCCACCTCGCTGCTTGCGCAGTACTTCGCATTTCGTGGTCCCTGCCTTTAAGACTACTGCGCTGTTCAATGCTGACGTCATTTGTAAATTATGCAGGTCATGGAATGAGTATATTCCTGGTGATGTGGGTTTTCAAATGGCATCTGGACTTTTTAAAAAAACATTTTTGCATTACACGAAGTGTTAATATGAGCATGTATTATTTTACTTTTAATTGTATGTATGTAATGACTTCAACCATAAGGCTTACGCCGTTTGTTGATAAAATATAATAAATAAATAAATATCTTGAGGATACTATTAGCCAAACTTATGCTCCTGTAATTGCATGTATCTCTTCTATCTCCCTTTTTATGTAACATAAACATTGTTACAGAACACCATGCTTTAGGAAATACCTCAAGAGAGAGTATTTAATTAAAAAACACTTCTAAGTATAAAAGCCAGTTCTGAGGAAGCAGTTTATACAGTTCATGGACAATAAGATCAGGACCAGCAGCTTTACCACTTTTACTTCTCACAATACTACTAACTATTTCATCATGTATGATGACCGAGTCAAGAATAGGGTTACTATTACCAAAATAAAGTGTATTATCAACGACTCTAGGGAGGTATAATTGTATATAAAAATCCTGCCAAACATCCACACATTAATAGGTGAAATTACTTTTGATTTGCCCCTATAACCATTGATAGCGCCCCAAAATGTCTTTGTATCACTAACCTTAGCTATATTATCTAAAATAGAATATTGATACAGTTTTTTCTTTTTCTTAATTAAACATTTATACCTACTCTTACTATGTACATACATTAATTTAAGATAGCCAGCAAAATTTCCGCGTTTACACAAAATCAACAGCTTTTTTGTTTTATTTTTTAGAGTTTTACACTCCTCATCATACCAAGGATTTTAACCGGCATCCCTAATACTGATCTCGGTTGTTTAGTAACAAGCATATCACACTTTCTCACAGATTCAATAATCGCGGAGTGAAAATTTTCATTAATATAATCAAGGTTCGCCATGCCAAAATCAATCAAAATTCTAGATGACTGGAGCAAACGATTGGCAGGTAAAGCAGATTTTTTATCATCCCAAACAATAAAAGAACTTTTACAAGTACTAGTTAAATCTACTCTATCAACTGCCGTAACATTTTCATTCATATAATAATCTAAAGTTATTAGTACAGGAAAATGGTCAGAGTTATAAATGTCAATAAGGATTTCTAAATCCCTGACAAGATGAGCACTTTGACTAGCTACCCAAATCAGATCAATCACACTCTGGCCTAGAGGTGATACATGAGTGAACTGGGCTGGACTATCATGACGCACCTACCATTCACTAACACGAAAGAATTAATTTCCATAAAATCTATAAGCGATTTTCCCTTCTTATTACAAAAATTATCTTGTGAAGAATGTTCAGATATTAAATAAGAATTATTATGTAAGCCATCATAAGTAGGTAAAATGCCCACTCTACAATTAAAATCCCCTCCAATTAAATACATACAAGAATGTAGAGACATAATCTGCTGCAAGGTAGTGTCAAACAGGTCCAATACAACATCGAGCTCAATAGTTGTTCTAAAATATAGAAGAGCTAATATAAAAGAGCTCGAATTTAGATTGATTTTTACAATAACCCACCAGTGTGATTAATCCAAAACTTCAAAGCTCAAACTTATTTTTCATAAATATCATGAGGCCGCCACTGGGCCTACCTTTGTTTTTTCTTTTATGGCACTTGAAAAGGCTATTAATTTAAAACCTTTAAGAAAAAACTGAAACTCAGTTGGTTTATCCATAACCCCCGTCTCAGCCAAACAGAAAATATCAACCTGTCGTGAAAAACACTCCATTCCAAAAAGACTTTTAAAACCTTGAACGTTCCAAAATGCAACTAAAGGACTCTGATGAACTAAGATGACTGGATTGCTATGAAATGAAATGAAAAATTTTATTCTTGTCCCGGGACATAAGTCCCTTAGGAACAATAATACAAAATACAAGTGGCCTAGTATGTCTGGCCTTGACAATTATGTATATATATCATTAGTAATAATTGATAATAATAATTATTGAAAATGATTAAGCCATGAATGATAAGGAGGAAAGAGAGGAATCTTCTAAGGGTTCGGAGAGACTTGTGAGGATAAGAGGTGGTGAAAAAGACGGGACTTGAAGGTATCAATAGTGGAGGCACGACGGATAGACAAAGGTAAGAAGTTCCATAAATAGGTGGCACGGATTACAAAGGATTTTTGAAAAGCGGATGTATGGTGGGAGGGAGTATAAAGATCGGAAGGACGGGAGCGTGTGTTACGGGTGTGGACAGACGATTTAAATTTCAGAAGTTTAAAGATATACGAGGGTCTTTGAAATTGGATGACTTGAAAGAGTAAAGAGCCTAAGAAGTACTGGCGACGATAGATAGGGAAGAGCCAGTTCAACTCGTGGTAGAAGTGCGATATGCGGGAGTCTCTGGGGATTCCGAGGATAAAACGAATAAAACAGTTCATAAGACGTTTAAGTTTGGCCTCGAGATCTCCAGAGAGTCCTCCGTACACTAAGCAACCATAGTCGAAATGGGGGAATATAAGGGAGGTCACAAGGAGTTGACGGGTCTTCGCTGGGAGGAGATGGCGGGAGATGTTGAACTGTCTGAGGATAAATAGGGATTGGCGGTTAATGTGGGAGATGTGATTTTTCCAGGAGAGGTTTTGATCGAAGATGATTCCGAGGTTTTTAACAGAAGAACAATATTTTATCGGGATGTTGTTGAGGAAAAGGGTGGGGAAGGGAGCAGTGGAGTTTATGAGGAATTGGGAACCAATGACAATGGCTTTGGATTTGTCTGGGTTAAGGGAAAGCATGTTAGCTACTGCCCACGAATTAATGTTGTTAGATCATCCTGCAGCTTGTTTATTGCATCTTGAAGATCAGAAGGCTTAAAGGACAGGTAAATCTGGGAGTCATCGGCATAAAGGTGGTAGCTGGAATGGACAATGGATAAAGGCAGATCATTAATATATACAGAAAAGAGGGTTGGGGATAAAGAGGAGCCCTGGGGCACGCCACGGGAAAGAGGAGTGCAGAAGAGCCTCCACCTTGTGAATCAGAAATTTGAAATGAATTTAGCGCCCGAGGAATCTGTGTAGGGGGCGAGTTTGCTTTTCTCTTCTTAATACCAGCTTCACTGATGTCTAAATTTCCTTCTTGTCGATCTGGATATGACTCTAAGGACAAATTTTTCTGCAATTCCGCTAAAGAGGATTTTTTACCTTCTAACCAAAGTTTATCACCTCTTAATTTCGCATTATGCCCGTTTTTCTTCGCTTCCAGTAAGTAAGGTTTCAACTTTTTCCTTTCGTTTAAAATATCTTTAGGGTAATCTGATGAAACTCCTATTTTTGTACCCTTAAAACCAGAAGAACTGCTCAGAATTTCGTGTTTTTTTTTCTCACTTATTAACTCAAGACATATGGGTCTCGGAGGGCCGTGAGGTCTTCCAAGTCTTCTAATAGACGATATTTCTATAGGCAGTAAGTCAATATTTAATTTCTTATTTATCAAAAAGATTAGAGATTCCTCCAATGATCTGTAATTTTCATCTTGAATCTCTTCAATACCCCAGAAGATGAGATTCTTCTCAATTTGTGTCACAATTCTAGAGGCCTGGCTTGACACAGTTTGTTTTAAAGTATCACATTATTCTTTACAACCAATATAAGCACAACTAAGGGCTTCAAACTTATCATTTAACGAATTAATACTTCCTCGCATCTCTCGAATTTCTTTCAATAACTGCTCTTCAAAACTTGATCATTCTCTGTGACTATTAGATGAATTCATTGTGTTTATAACTATTATACTTTATTTTATTTTCCCTCTTTTTATTTATTTTTATAGTAGCAGATAATGTAATTTGAAATTATGCAATGAAAAGAAAAATATAAAAGTAAATTTTTTTCCTGAAATGCGTAAATTTATTTGAAAGAAAAAAAAAAATTAATATATCTCAGTAAGCGATGAACATAAACTGAACTACAAACCAACTCGTCTAAAATGACCTTGAAGTAATCCCCACCATCTAAGCCAGTTCAACAATAGTTAGTTTATTTTGTGTACTATAGTTCACGAAAATAATTATAAAACTTACGAATTGATCAAATTTTTCTTCCTTTTTCCCTCTTTTTTCCACTATTTTCACCAATATGCAGCTTTTTCTTCCTTAATATAATGAACAAAGGCACAATTAACAACGCTATCACAAAAATTTTTTCGAAACACTGATTAATACTATTTTTTAATTTAAGCAAGACTGACAAAAACACAACCTCTCAGGTCAAAAGCTCCGCTGCCACTCCGCATACTGTGTTAACACCCACATACATACATACATACAGACCATTTGATAAAAATTGATATAAAGAATTTTTTCGTCCTGGTTTTTTCGTACGTTTAATGTCCTTCCGGTGAAAACTGAATTTGTCAGGATCGCAATACTTCCTCCTAAGTTAGAAATATATATATATATATTGAGATGAATTAAGATATAGAAGGCAGCGGTGCCACCTGGCGGCCTGGATTGTGAGATGAAAGGGCTGGTAAAAGAATTTAGTTTTGGCTTGTGTGGCTGAACAGAAGGGAGCTCCCATTTAAGGTGTGTGTCTTGTAAACATTAATATTACTTTAAACATTGATTTTTATTATCTATTAAAGAATTTACCTTTAAGAAAATATTATTTAAATTTGTGTTATTAAAAATTTATATCCAATTGTAGAAGTTGTTGGCCGTTAGAAATGATCTGATGTATCTCTTAGTTGGCTGATCGGCCGGGGGTATCATAAGAAAAACACTAAAAAAAATTTTTTAAAGTGTTTTTTATTAATGGCCCGACGTTTCGACAAACATTGTTTGTCTTCTTCAGGGGCTATCTTGTAAATACAGAATTTGTGTGCTCTATTGCATGTTCAATTATCATTGAACTGTAACAGAGCACACAAATTCTGTATTTACAAGAATTTTTATTAAGATTTATTTTTAAGATAGCCCCTGAAGAAGACAAACAATGTTTGTCGAAACGTCGGGCCATTAATAAAAAACACTTTAAAAATTTATATTGATGTGCGTATAATAAATAATAAATTATTTTAATAACTTTGCAACTGAATCAAGATTCAATCACCCTTATAGTTTGAGTTTAAATTCTCTTATTAATTACATAAATTAAAATTTAAGGAAAGAAGAACCATTACAATATATATAAAGTTTGAAACACTCGCACGCCTTACTGCAGTTTACTCAGATTTAAGCGGCAAATTTTCTTCACACTTACCATTTTTATTAAATATTTGCTTCAGTTTTACATAATTGAAAAATAAACTTAATAAAATAAAACTTTCTTGAAGACACCATGCGTCCCTCAAAAGTTCTTTAAATGAAAATTCTCGGAAAAGGTTCCCAACAAAAGTGTTTGGTCACACTATTTTTGGTTAGTTTAGTAAATTTAATGAAATCCGTCGTTGTTTTTATGGATAAAATTATGGAAAACCGAAATAACTCCAGTAAAAATGCACTTCCGGTCTACCGATTTGTCTTCCAACTCAGAATTTTGACAGCATATTTAATTCTAATTAATATTATTTGAATGAAAGTATTGTACAAGAAACTGAAATAGCACATTAGAGGAAACAGTAACCCCCGCTACTCACCCCAAAACCCCCCCGTAACTGAATTTTCCCTGAGAAATGTTTCAAATAAATGTCGTAGCTCTTTGGTGTGTAGTTGATATTAACAAATTTTTCTAAAAAAAAAGGTTGAAGCCGTTTTTTTTTTTAAGAAAAAAATCACAGAAAATGGAAAGAAAACAAAATCCATTCAGTCAAGTGGTCTTTTCGATTGACGGATAAGTTTCTGTCGAATCCCATTTGTCAAAAGCTCCGTTGCCATTCGGGAACAATTAAGTTAAGGTCATTGAGACTATTAGATTTGTTATTGTCTGAATCATGTTGCGCGGAATACAGATTACTGCAGAATGAAATGGCGTCTAATATAGCCAAATCTAGCCAGAATTGGAATTGTGTAAGACGACAGTAGTACAAAAAAATCTTCAGAGTAAACTAATCTTGGCAGAAGTTTCCTGAGATATAAAGGAAGCTTCCTATGTACGAAAATCGATAAAGCGTTATTACAAGCGATGGGTGTATTTTTTAAGAAATGCGTTATGTATAAATCGAAACCAGGAAAGTTTAAGGCTACTAAAGGGTTATAACGTAAGGTTCTTTCCAGATTCTACTATTATAACTAAGTCGGAATGGCCATACCACTGCGTCATTAGAATTGTTAGATCTATGAGAACGGATTTAGTTGTCGCGCATTAAATAGACCCAGCAGAAATACCTGGCTATAGGGAAGTTTCAAAGCCCCGTTTATGATCGTGTCTCCTTTGAAAGATATTTTTGTCCCTTTATCTTTGTGCTATTTTCTAAACATCTAGAGATACTTACTCGAAATTTGCTTATACTTACTCGGAAACTGTTCACAAATAGAGGACAAGAAACTATGGATGGATACGTAAACGTGGAACTGGGATGATAATGACTAAATATTGCTGAATATAACATTTATTTTTGCAAATAAAAGCACATAAATAGTGAAATATGACAAAAATCTCAAGATTTAAAAAAAAATAAGTAAAAGCCCTGCGAAATAATATTATTTTATATAAACATTTGCGACATTAAATTTATAATTTAAGCGTTGACTACTATCTAATCACAATGGCATTTGCAAAATAGTTTCTTTCTTTCTTCCGATAACATTCAAGAATTTAGTTAGAAGGATTTCAGTAGCATGAAGTAGGAGTAGGCTGATTCCACAATCTGCAAAAATAAATGAAAATAATAGTAATAATTTTTTTTTTAATTCAAGGCGGATCAAGATGTGTGGTCATTGGCGCGCCTTCTCAGTGCACTGTCGGCCTCCGGACAGTGTTCTCTCGCTAAGCCAATACGGTCCATCACCGAACAGTAAGCTGTAGAGAGGCTCCTAGGAAGAGAAAATCTAAGAGGTAACACTGTACTCGAATCCGGGACCACCACGTAAGAATCACTGCTCTGACCACTCAGCTAATCCCTTCCCTCAAAATAATTAATAATAATAGCAACATATGAGTATATGCTTTCTATAGTTGTAGGCTAGTATGATGAGATTAATTTATATTAGGTTGAAGGCTAAAAAACTTGTGTTTCTATGAAGATAAACAACCTATTATAAAGTAATATTAATAATAATAATAATAATAATAATAATAATAATAATCATCATCATCATCATCATCATCATCATAATTGTGTGTTCAGACTCCTTCCAGTCTTTTAGGGTTTCGACATTTTTATGTTCCTCATTTCTTGGGTTTTGGCTTGTTCATCCTCAGGGCTTTCAAGGTGCCACTTATTGCTATCTTTTGTTTGATTTTGTAGTGATACTGGAGGTGATGGATTTACCTGTTCGAGTTGCTGTTGTTTTTATGTTTCTGAAGTTTGTTGAGTCAGGTTTCCTGTCAGAATTTGTGGCGGTTCTTGATGCTGTTGCTGTTTGTTCGAGATTCCTTAAGCCTGTCTCTGTTGCTGCGGTATAAGTTGCTGTTGGATTTGTGTATGTTGTTGCGGGATTTTCTGTTTCTGTGTCAATTTTTGCAATTGTTTCTGTTTATAATAAGGTAACTCGTTAGCTGAGCGTGGTAAGGCGCCCGCTTTAAAGCAGTAGAACAAAGGTTCGCATCTAGCCAGTAACATTACTTTTTGAAAATGAGAAGTGTGCTCGAATATTTAAAAGAAATAAAGATGATAGATATATCATTATATTTAAAGATTGATCCCCCTGCACGAGTATGAATGATCAGTATGGATGTATATGAATGTATGTGTATGTTTATAAATGTAAGTGAAATATAAGCACACCCAAAAGTCCCCAAGTAAAGCGCTAATAGCCTTAGCAGCTGATGCGCTAAAGAAAATAAAAAAAAAAATAATAATACAATAAATCACTGTTGGAAAGCGGTACTTTTTCTTGCCAAACGGAGCAGTATGACTCTTGCTTGCCAACGAAGACTGAAAGGATCTTAATCGCTATTGAGGATCAGGTAATGACAGTAAAGTATTATAGACAAATATTAAGAGAGATGTTAGGCAGTCAAATGCTTATGTCACCCAGCGACGATTCACATTTACGTTCAGACTATCCAGAGATGGCGCTGAATGGCCAGAATTAGGATATGACATACCCGGCTAACTCACGCCCACTTATTCCTAAGACAGCGCCCAAGAGAATGTGGGCCATGTAGAATGCCCCTATCACGTGAGACATATATTTGAGAACTGCGGGAAATATCACCAGGAAAGGGTGTCTGTAGAGCTTAAGACAAATTGGAGGAGTTGATTGGTAACAAGGAGCGAGAAAAAGAGGAAGGTCTTTAAATTTCTGAAAAAAGCCTCCCTGATGGACAAAATGTGGATGGTGATAGTACTGGAAATTTTGACAATGTATAGCTGGAATTGTTTGTAAGGGACTAACACGGAAACGATTAGTTACGAAAAGCCAGATGGGACTGGGTGTGATGGGACTATGACACAGGTGCGAAAGACTCAGTTGTCGTTGCATCTTTGCAACACCAAAAAGACGAGATGGCATAAAAAGAATATCTTGAATGCATGACGAACATGCACTACTTTGAACTGGCGCAAAATTTTAAGCTAATTAACCAAGCTAATTAACCAATTAACCAGAGTTGAAAAGGTCATCCATAGGCGGTCTTCGAGGACGCATAAGATTTATTTTACCTGACCGAATAGTTTTTAGTGATGGCATTTTTGTCACCATAAGACCAAGAAAGACCAGAGTATTCATAAACAGCGTCTTCACGCCAGATCAAGCTAAACCTGATCCGCGCTTATTGATATTACTAACTATGAATACGGGAACCTATAAGTTTTGTTTGAAGCTTTTTTCCGAGAAAGTCCATTTAAAGAAGTTTAGGGGGAAGTTATGCTTTTCTCAAACAAGTCATTTTATTAAATTTAGATTCTCCGATCGACATAAAATAGAAGACAATTAAAGCAGTTAGTAATAATTATAAGTTTGCAGAGAATTTGTCACTTATATCTGTGTGAACTGCAGTAAGAGAAACTCGGGTGAGTGTTTCACACCTGATTTTTTCCATTACCTTCATAAAAGTTGCAAAATTTGTCGGCAGAATTCCCTTATACTCAATGATAGTGGATCTTCTTGCCTGTAGAATAATTAGCAGAAAATCTTGGCGATCTGTTGGTGTTAAATTATACCATGGTAAGTCGTACAAAGCTTCGCATATTTCGTCACCCTAGAAATTAAAAAAAATTTAACATTTTTAACATTAAAAGCATTTGTTTTATTAATTAATTAACCATATTTCGCACGCTTTCTTTTTTGATAGTTTGAGTTTCTGGTAGTTTTTCATTTTTGACTTATTTGATTCACACAAGCACACATCATTCGTTAAAATATCATATTTTTTGGTAGTTTAATATTTAGATTACAGGCAAGAAGACGTAAATTACAACTATTAGTATAATTTACTTTGATCTATTACTTTCTTACTTTGTCTCTCATAATCCAAAGTAATGTTTTTTCTTTAAATTTAGAACTTTAACCAAACATTCGATTGTATATTATGTAGTTGGGGCTGAACACTATTTATGATATTTTAGTGGAAAGCCTAAGGTCATTCCAGCTGAGGGAGCCGAGGACCAGATTCTCGGAGCCTATGGGCAAGTTTCCTAGCATTTTCCAGACGGAAATTCACGCCATTCCAACCTATACGATAGCCAGGCCAGCGTTAAAGCACTGAGTTCACATGTCCTCAGTTCAAAAATGGTATGGGAATGCTATTTGACCTCGGCAGGAGCAATAGAGTTACGCTATTTTGGGTGCCAGGGCAAGTTGGCGTGGAAGCAAATGATATGGCCGACACCCTGGCAAGGAAAGGGGCTGCATCTTCTTTTTTTTGAACCTGGAATGAATGACCAGTCTTTTCGGAAAGATTTCAGAAATGAGGTGGAAGTGAAGAGAGTGTTGCTGTGGAAAACCCACTCATCACTGAAGCAAGCTAAGATCTGCTAGGTGGTTATAATCAGAGAAGATCTGAAGCGTGTATCAGTTTAAGTAAAAATAGATGTACTGACGGGTTTCTTTTCGGGGCATTGTAGACTGAGAACGGTGCACCTGAAGAAGCTGGGCCTAGATCGCAATGCGTCTAGCACCTTTAGTGGAGATTAAAGAGACTTCAATAAACACCTTCTAATGGACTGCGATTCTATCATCCAAATAAGATTTGGAAGCCTGGATAGTTACCAGGTGTTGGTGGAAGATATACCCAACTGAGGACCTTCCCAGATCCTGAGATTTCTCAGAGATCTTAATCTGAAAGGGATACCGTAGGTGATTAGTCTCACCCCTGGCTAACTGACCCCTCGGTGGACAACATACTTCTTTTGGTCGCAGTTCACTGTGCCACGAAAAAAAGTCACCCCAGAATGCCCAAACAATTCTCCCAACCAATCATAAGGTGACATTTCAGGTACACGGATTCTATCAGAAACCTTTTTACTTCCTTTTACTGCCAGTAAGCGGAAGTACTGTGATCGTGGCATATTTTCCAAATTGAGTTTTCACTGGAAATACATGTTTTGAGGTCTCCTGAGTACTGTAATTGTTTTTAGAGATTTCTCTCACTGTCTATGTGTGAGCAAACAATATATATCAAAAACGAAAAATCGTAGGAAGCTCAAATTTGGTATTCCGTTTAAGTATTACCATCGCATCTGACACTAATGTTTCGGGCAAAATCCATCAACCGGAAGTAAGATTTTACTGAGTCTGTTTTCAGTTTTTCGTGATTTATTTTCTTGAAATCAGCTCCGACGATTTTCTTCAAACTTGCTATTCTCAGGAAAATGGATTTTTAGGAGGTTCTCGGAGAACAGTAGCGTTAAGCTTATCTTTAAAGTACATTTCAGTGTAATATATGGTACTGCCATCTCCATAATATTTCCGCATATTAGAAATATTGATAGAATTCCAAACTTGAAGAAAACCCGTTAACCGAAAGTACAATTTTACAGAATAGGTTTTTTGAGTTAATTAGAATTTTCTTGAAAACTACTGTAACAATTTCGTTTAAACTTGGAATACAACTGCACAGATATAAACCTTACTAATGAAAAATGCTAAAAATGAGATGGTTCTTAAGAATCTGTCGACATTAAAATTCAAATGCTCAATATTATTGGCTCTCTACAATTTAATCATTCTGTACTTGTGTAACTATTGGTAGGCTGGCACTTGTCCTCCCCCCACTAACTGTATATTCAAGTTAGGACAAATGAGCCAAATTGGAAATTTAAAGAAAATTTCATTTTATATGATTACTGTATTAATAAGCGTAAGAGAAAGTTGTGTGAGTGTTTTACACCAGATTTTTTTTCTCTAGATTTCTCAAAAATAGGTATACATTTTTGCCGCTAGAAGTCGCCAATATTGTTGAATAATAATACTTTTATTTCTCAACAAATGCGACAAAATAATGGCTTTTTTTTTTTTGTAATTCTGTCACTTATGATTAAAATATAACTTCATTCACTGATTTTGATTCAATAATTGTAACATTATTACATAGTTGCTGAATTTTTTTTTTATTATAAACTTTACCTTTTTTGAAATTAAATCTCCAAGATAGGATGAAACAAAAGAATCAGTTAAAAATATGCAGAAACCGGTTGCAAACACGAATATATAAAATATTTCTTCATTCTGAAATAGAAAGATTATATTAATTTACTTGAAAATATTGGTGGCAGATAATCTGTATTATTTCATATTCCTTGCTTATACATTCATACAACATTCACAATATAAAAAAATAATCGCTTACAGAGGTTGCTGCAAAAAGAAAATAACATAGTCCACTGGCGATTAGAGTATTTTTAATAGCCATTGGTGCGGCCACCACATCAATCACCTCATTTAATAATCTGTGAAGTAACAAACAAAACAAAAAAAAATCATAAAATACATAAAGGTAAAAATTAAGGAATATTTTTTAATTAAGCAGAAATTTACCTCATAATTTCATACTGTCTAATGATTATTTTGGTGAAATTTTGTCCCGTATTTTTTAAAAACATTTGTCTATATTGGTTATTTATTTGATAAATAAAGATTTTCATTTCAATATATGTAAATGATAAAATTATTACATACATTGAGACCATGCAATAGTAACTAGAAGCCCAAATTGATGCGTAGAATCCTCCAAAAAGTAAGCAAAGCCAATCATTTAAATGACCTTTGGGCACACCTTTAATCATTGCAATAGTCTTGGGTACATGTTTGGCAAATTCATCATAATCAAAAAAATAATAACAAACAGTATCAATGATGACTGGTGAATTGAAAAATATACAAGCAGCAGACACGGCAAAATATCCAAAATATTTTATAGATTTCCATAATAGATTATAGTGTTTTTCAAATAATTTCCTTTCTAGAACATGTTTTTCCATAATATATATTTCTATAGTATTCAACAATTTAGCAAATTCATTTTGTTTTAAATATATTGAACAATGTATTAAATTTGTTATAACTGTATTCACTACAAACATGTACTTAGTACCCAATAGCTCTTTAATACCATCTTCATATAACAATGCCACATTATAAAACAATAGAAAATGTATTAATGCATTTAATATAATTTGTAAACAATATCTTATTTTATCTTTTCCATCGAAATAAAACCAGAATCTTGTATGTTTTAATACTTTTAAAATATTGTTTAACGATTCCATCTCCATGCTACCGAAATGTTCAACTGCCTCATATTTCCCCAGTGAGATATTATTCTTTTAAATTATTCGTTCCAAACTTTAGTTCAGGCTAATATACTATATAATTTTTAACAATATGAATGGGTTTTACCCCTACAATTAGTATATTAGTTCTGTAGGAACCTCCTCTCTTTTTTTTTACATTAATAATTCATTAAAATGATATGTAGAAATGTACAATTTTATAGAGTAATTTTTAATTGAAACTTATCGCCCAGACCATATATGAACTTAATGTTTAATTTTATATTGATCTTTTATGTCTACTAATTTTGGAAAGATTAACATTCAATAACTTGCTGATTATCTCATATTTTATGCATTGTTAACAATTAAAGCTTCATCGATGCAAATAGTATTATTAAATTATTATGAAGTTTTAAGTTATATATAAATTAAATTTTATATAACCTAAAGAAAAGAAATTTGCTCTCTTTACCATATAAGTTCTCAAAAGTTAGTGTGCCTAACTTTAAACTATTCTAATGTATAAAAGTATTGTTCCAACAGAGCCTAAAATTGGTTTGTGATTGTCCGGTGCATGCGCAATGATAGAAATGCATAACTAAGAAAGATATTCAAACTAGAAAAATTCCAACTATTTTGTAATCAAATCATGTATGTATATATAACTGTCCACATATGCACATTAAGTCACCTTCATTTGATTCAATGAAGGAAGGTCATAGACACAATAATTTTCAACTTTCTCTTCCTCCTGATTAGAAGTATTGTGATTGGGTCAAATTATCGAAATTGAGTTTTTCACCGGAAACATATGTTTTTTATGGTTCCTCCCTGTGTACGATAAAATTGTTTTTTTTAGTATATGTATTCTGTATGAATAAAAATATCACAAAAATGAAAAACCGCAAGAAGCGAAACCGCTGATTCAAAAATTTGGGGCAAAATTCATCAACCGGGAAGCGATTTTCTTTAAACTTCGTATACTATCTACAAACATAAGTACCTGTCAATTTTATTTGAAAAGCCCCGCCGGGAAATTTATTTTTTAGGTTTCCGGGGAGAACGGTAGCGTTAAGATTCCCTCTGAAGTACCACTTCACTTCCGTGAATGATTCTGCCAACTCTAAAATATTACTATATTTTAGAAACATTGCTAGAATTCGAAATCTGAAGAAAATCTGTTCCCTGGAAATGCGATTTTTACAGAATAGGTTTTTTATTTTTTTAGAATTTTCTTGAAAACAAGTACAATGAATTCCTTTAAACTTACAATACCAACTTCACTGATATATCACTTTTATTGTAACATTTTAATGAAATAAGTGCTGTCAGGTAGTTCTGAGGAATCTGAGACGTTCAATTTCAAATGTCTTTTAGTTCAGTATGCTTCTCTAAAATGTAAACATTCTCTACGTCGATTGGTGGCTTGGCACTTGTGCTACCCATAACTGTTTTAAGAGAGAGAAAATTCAGTGCAGATTTTTTTTAAAAAAATAACAAAAGGGCGTTCCAACAATATTCAAATTAATCACAAACTAATCAGTGTCGCGCATGCGTACGATGATAGCAATCAGACACAGTTGGCAACTAATCAGACACTAGAACAGACCTAAGTCAAAAATGTTTTCAATTTCTTTTGTTTTAAGCCAATTATTTTTCACTAATATTAAAATAAATAATGATCATTTTAAAATATAAAGTAATTTCCAATATTAATATAAGATTTGTTCCAACAATTAGTTTCTGATTAGTGGCAAACGGCGTTGACAATGTATGCATGCGTGGTCTCTGAATGGTTTGTGATTAATTTGGATATACGTAAATGTTGTTGGAACGCACTTTTATTACTTTTTTAAAAAATTTTTGGTCTATAGCTTTCCTACATTTAATCTACTGTTGGCAACTTACTGCGCATGTCGATCACTAACTAGTTCGAGGTTTAGTTGGAACAGCTGATTTTTAGTTTGAAATCGTTTGAACGCATTTTTATTGCGCATGCTCCGGACAATCACAAACCAGTTTGGACAGCCTTGCTGAAACAAACCTGTATTTATTTTTGTATAACTTTTCTGATTATAATGGCACTGACTTTATTTCCTTTTTATGAAATGATTCAATTATTTTGATAACAGTATTATTATTGTTCCTCTTTGGTTTTTGTAGTTCTTCTTTAGCTTTAGGATTATTAATTCCATCTTTAATTGTTAATAATATTACAAGATTGCTTAATAAAAACTAATTTTATAAGCTTTCAACTATTACAATTTCTACAATTTATAATGCGAATGTTATCGAATAAGGTGTATTTCATTTAATTAAATGATCTTAATAGCATATAGTATGAATATGTCTTGTTCATTATCTGAAACATAAAAATTAATAAATTATATTTTCTAGTTTTTTTCAGGGAATAAATTTTCTTTTTGTTTAATTTAAGGCGCGTCGACATTTATGGTTATGGGCGCCCGAAGCCTTCTTAGTGCATTATCGGCCTCGGACAGTGTCCTAAGTACAACATTATGCAGTGAGGAACTCAAAGGAAGAAATCTAAGGGACCTCCGCGTGGGCGACCAGTGCGCTACCTCTGAGTTCCCTCGAATCATCTTTTTAATAAGATCGGCTCCCCCCCCCCCCCCAGTTATTTAGAAGACAGATACAATTTTCCAACAGTTAAGAAATTTCATACAATGATGGCAGTGGCGATATATTCTCTTTCAGTGACTGCACCATGGAGGCAACAGGTTGCTTTTTTGTTTTTCATTCAGTTTTTCGCGATTTTCTTGAAATCTCTTGTTTCTTTAGTGTTCCGTTAATATATATATATATATATATATATCTGTGCGTGTGAGAACAAAAAATCTCAGAATACTGAAACTTGATATTCCTTGATACTACCATGCATTAGACTCGAAAGTTTTGGTCAAAATCCATCAACCCGGAAGTGTGACTTTTTTGTTTTTCATTCAGTTTTTCGCGATTTTCTTGAAAACGGCTCCAATGGTTTTCGTTAAACTTCTATACCACAATCATACACAGAAATAGTTATCACTTTTATACATTTTCTCGGGAATATTTATTTTGGGGGGAGCTCTCTGGCGGGGAACTATAGCGTTAAGCTTTCATCCAAAGTACCGCTTCAGTATAATGTATATATTATATAATATATAATATTAATACGAAGTAAGAGCTACAGTTCTAAATTTGAGAAAATCGGTTTAACTTGATTTTTCCGAACGTCTACAACGATTTTCTTTATACTTGGAATGCAGACATAAATCTATCACTTTTATTTGTAATATTTTTCTGAAAGAAATATTTTCGGGCTGGTTCTGAGGAATCTCAGACGTTAAAATTCAAATGTGTTTGTTCAGTATTATTGATGCTCTCTCCTATCTGCCTCGGTTAGTATATTGGCACTAGGTTCCCCTACCAGCTGCATATTTATCTTAAGATAAATGGGCATAATTGGAAATTTAAAAAAATTGCCACTGCTACATTGATTTGGTATTATTTTCTTTCGGAATAATTATCAAAAAATAAAGAATTCGGATTAAGAAGTTATAGAGAATGGTCGCTAGAATATGAGAGATAAAAATATTCAAAGGTAAATTTTACCCCGCCTTACAGCCAACTGTACCGGAATCACCATTGGCCTTAACCATAACGAAAGTAGACGGTTCCTCACTAAAATGGTCAGACTATGTTTCAAACATAACTCTTCCCCTCACCATTTATTCCGAATAGGTATTTCGGCATCTTCTAGCTAGCCGCCGAGACGGTCACCTACGTCAATCATCTGATCCTTAATTGCTTTTAGTTATCAGAAAGATAAGAGGAAAATTATGGAATGTTATTATAAAATTCAAAATGGACTCTACCAGCCAAGCTACATGGTATCCTATCAAACCCAAATGAGGAATTATATTTAGCTATCTACAACTGTGTAAGTGTACCAAATTTAATGTAATTCCTCGGTACTTTTATGCAGAAAATCACAAAATCTGGAAAAACTGTTCAGTAAAAACACACTTCCGGTTTACTAATTTTCTTGAAACTCGGAATTATAGCAATCTATTTATTTCTAATTAATTTTGTCTAGATGAAAGAATAGTATAAACAACTGAGATACCACTACAGTGGCAAACACAACCCTCCCCTTCTCACAAAAGGCAGCTCAAATGAGTTTACCCGCAAAAATGTCTCAAATAAAAGTTGTAGCTCCTTATATGTGTAGTTCACATACTTCGTTTAAAGGAAATCGTTGAAGCCGTTTTAGAAATATAGCACAACATTGAAAAATACTTTTCAGTAACCACGCACTTCCGGTCACCTGATTTTCTTCAAACTCGGAGTTTCGACTACATATTTAATTCTAATTAATGTTATTCAGATGATAGAATTATGTAATAAACTGAAAAAGTACTTTAGAAGGCAACCTAACCCCTTCCCATCCCATCCCCAAAAAGCGCCGCTAAATGCATTTTCCCGGAGAAAAGTTTCAAATAAAAATTGCAGATCTTTGTATGTATAGTTGATAAAGTTTAAAGAAAAACGTTGGAGCCATTTTCGATAAAATTGCAAAAAAATGGAAAAAAAAAACATTCAATATAGTGGTACTTCCGGTTGAAGAATTTTGACAGATAACGTACTATCGGATCTCATGATGATACCCAAACTGAATATCAAGTTGAAACATCCTGCGATTTTTCGTTTTTGAGCTATGCTGTTCACATACATATACAACACAGACCATTTGCTAAAGATCACTTTTTGGGCTCCGGGGACCTCAAAAAGAATATATCCAGTGAAAATTCGATATCAAAAATTTGACACAATGACAATACTTCCTCTTACTAGGATTAGGAGTAAGAGAAACTAAAAAAAACAAAAATGAATCAAAGATAATGATAACAATCGCGTTCGCCCAAAATGAGAACATCCCTGGCTAATCATCTGCTAAGACAGGAAGCTCACCCCCTCTGAAAAATAAAAAAAATCCTTTCACAGTGATGTTATTTACGATGAATATTTACCTCTTGAAATGTGTGCATCCCCATCGGTGATAGTCCTTTACAAGTGATGGTCATAGGCATGGCGGTCTGTTGCAGGACCATCTGCACTATTCTACTATCACCACTTTTCCAATCGTACCATTTTAAATCGAATATTAATTTGTTAATATTTGAATTCTGGAAATAAATAAATAGAAAGTTTATTAGCATTTCATTTATAAAAAATATATAAAAGTAAAATATCAGTAACACTATCGTTCATAAATTTTTTTTTACTTTAAATTTTCGAAATACAGTCATAATTTTTAGAAAAATAATTAGAAAATATATAATAAATAATAATAATTAAAAAAAAAAAAAGCTGGTGAGAAATATTCACACGACTTTTCCCTAGAACCACCGCCCTGAACTCTACAACTCTAGTTGCTCGGAAAATTTTGCGAAGAAATGTAGCAATGGTTACTATAGACGGGCAGTATTTTTGTTTTGTTTTTTTTAATTAAGGCGCGTCAACATCTACGGTCATTGGCGCTCGGAGACTTCTCAGTGCACTGCCGGCCTCCGGACAGGGTTCTCTCGTTACAGACAACACTGTCCATCACCGGACAGTGAGCTGTAGAGGCTCCTAGGAAGAAAAAATCTAAGGGCAGCTCAGCTGGACTCGAACCCGGGCCCTCCGTGGGAGGGTCCAGTACGCTAACCACTTGGCTATTCCCTTCCTTATATGCGGGTAGTTAGTTTACAAAATTCGAAGAAACTCCCCGGTAATCTTTGTCGGGAAAATCGCAGAAAACGAAAAACCAAAACTTTCAGTCAAGTCGCAATTCCTGAGAATCGATTTCACTATATTATTGGCCATAGGATCGTATAATGTTTTTTTTTTAAAAAAAAATGGTACTTTGGAGAAAAGTCTGACGTCATTTTCCAAACCCCCCTGTTGAGAGGGTCGGATTTAGGATGTGTGAGGCCCTAAACTAAAAAAAATTTATATTGGTCCCTTGCTGGAGTAAGGTTTATTCAAGTTCATAGTTTCATTTGTTACTGAGCAAAATTAAAATAAATGTGAATGTATTAAATAGTTAAAAATAGAAACTTGTCTAATTTTTAAAACATTTTTGAAAGTTATAATTTTTATAGCGGAATAAAAACTTCAATATTTTTTTTAATAAAAACTTGTTTGCGTAATTTAATATTAACCAAATTTGTGAGATCCTCCCAATTGTGAGGCATTAAGCTACTACACAGCTTGTCTAGCTTATGTGTAAATTCAGCCCTGGTAGTTTGGAATATTTAGTTTTACAAAAATCAATGGAGCCATTTTCAAGGAAAATCGGAAAAATCGCAGAGAAGTAAAAAAGAGTGGTCTTGTAGGTTCTCGCGGCCATTTCCTGAAAAACACTTGGAGTTTCCGGTTTGAGATCGCGTCAGTGGTTTGCTAGAAACCGACTTTTCAGCCATACTGGAGCTTCTTCAGCATTGCTACACTTTGAAAACTAATGGAGCTCAGAACCTTGGTAGAGGATTTTTCTAAAGATTTCAAGACGTAACAACCCTGAAGAATCACACTGCAGTATGAGCGAAGCTCCGGTTTCTAGCAAACCACTGACGCCGTCTCAAAACGCCAACTCAAGTGTATTTTAAGTACAAAAGAAATTTTAAGCTAGCAGAGTAAATTGATCTTTAAATGTGGTTCACAATTTTTACCTAATCAACCTTATTATCCACTGATGCACGGGTTAAATGAAATTTAAATTTGAAGTTTCTGCAATTTTCCGATTTTGGGGAATGCCGAACCAATATATACACACAGTCTTCTTTTAGATCCAGGGTATTTGAAAACCTTGTATTTTCGATTAGATATTCGATACTGAAAATTGGCCAAGATTTTTAATTATTGTAGTTCGATAATTTTAAGTTCCGTTCTACTAACTTTGTAACAAAGAAAATTAAATATTTTAAATAAATATCAAATTTGAAAAAAATCGATTCAAAGAATGGGTCCCCAATTTTTTTTTTTTTGCGATTTTCTCTAACGCACGGCTCCATACTTTTTAGTTCGACAAAGTTTTCCGAATAGGTCGATTTTTGTAGGGAGTTCTGGCGAGAGGGGAGAGAGCTGGTAGGTCATGCTTTTCTCAATTGTCGTTTTTTGTTTACATTCTTCCAGCCAGTCATGTAATACCACGTAAGTTTGAGGAAATTCTGCCAATTACAGTAGGTTAAAATCGTATGAGTGTTCACACCAAATTTTGCCAATTATCTTTTGTTATTAAACTATTACCTCCTCTTGTAATGATTCCCCAGCATAACAACAGATAAAAGGACCTAAGATTAACACTGATGAGCTTAACAAATATGCTGGAGCTGAAGATTTGTCCTCCATCTGAAACATTCAGTATACGTAGATATTTAACAAATTCAAGAAAATATTATTATAATCTATATTGGCAAAATTAAGTTGGCTAAAATTAAAACTTGATTAATTTCTTACTCACCACTACAACAAGATTCAAACAGAAGCTTGTACTTATAGGTATTAATGCATTTTGTAATGCAAATTGTGCACCATACACAGCCTCCAGATCTTTAATGATACTGTTCGAAAGAAATAACATGTAAAATATTCGATTATATTTTGTTATTTATGTTAATATGTATATATGATATTAAGTTATTCAATTTATGAAAATTGCGGAACAGTGAAAAAAAAAAAATAGTTCAATAATCTCGCATTTCTGGTCAACCGCATTGTCTTTAAACTCCCGCATATCTGGCATTACAAATTCTTATAAATATTGTATGGATTATAGGCTCATATAATATGATTGATGGAAATGACACTTTATAGGATAGTGTAAAGTTTAACCCAAAATCAAGACACCTGGAAAAGTCTTTGAAATAAAAGTTGTGGTACTTTATGTATATATTTTGGGTATATCAAGTATAAAGCAAATCACTGGAATCGTTTTCGCGAGATCGAGAGGGAAAAAACATTCATTAAAGTGGTATTTCCGTTTAACCAAAAACCTTATTCTTGGGTCCGTCCCCTCGTAGAACTTAAACGAAATATCATATTTGACCTTCTGCGATTTTTCCTTTTTGAGTTACATTGACTACACAGACAGACATACAAACACTTTTCTTTTTTTTATTGTTATTTACAACAGCATAGTTGCCATAAGTAAATATGTGTGAGCAATTATAAAACAAGAGAGGAGAAACTACCCAGTGGTAGCACTCCTAATAATTATTGTTAATGTTCGCTATCTTCTGTGTTCTGTGTTCTTCTGTGAGCAAGTCTCGTGGCCATTGACGTATTAGGCGTCGGGAAGGATTGTCAGGGAGGGTTCGGGACGAAAGACGGCGGACAAGTGGATTGTGATGAGAGGATAAGGACATGTGGAATTTATTGTATCGTGCTTTGGTAACGTCTTGTAGGAAGGATATGTCTAAGTCTGTGTGGATTGTTTTGTTTGAGACATAGTAGCGAGCGTTGACAATGGTTCTAAGGATTTTAGATTGCAGGGACTGGATACGTTGAAGGTTGGAATGCTTAGTTGAACCCCACAGTTCAATTCCATAGGCCCAAACAGGTTTTAAGATGGCTATATATATGTCTTTTATTTTGTAGTGTGAGTTTCGATCTGTTGTCCAGAAGTCTTTTGATTAGTCTGAATCGTATGTTCAGTTCTTTTCTTTTAAGTCGTGTATGTGGGTTCCATGTAAGTCGTTTGTCAATGTAAACCCAAGATAGCGGACAACATCAGCAGGAGGTAATGGGATACTGTTATAGTATATTGGTGGAGAGGTAATGTGTCGAAGGGTAAATGTGACATGCTGGCATTTGTTTTCGTTCAGTTTGACTCTCCAAGTTTTGAACCATGTTTCAAGAGATGATAGATGGTTCTGTAGCTGTCTATGAGATATTACTGGGTCAGTATGGGTAGAAAGGATGGCGGTATCGTCTGCGAAGGAAGAAATAACTGTTTCAGTTTTAAAAAAAAAATTCTTTATTCAGATTTGGGGCACTGAATATTTCTAGTGTAAACTTGATATAGAAAATTTGTGACGGTCGTTATACTTCCTCTCACCACCAATAAGAGAAAGATTTAGAAAAAAAAACTTCCGGTGTGAAATACTCAGGCAACTTTCTTTTATTTTCCTTCACACTTACACAATTCTTATTAGTGGTTTAAAACCGTCGGCATTTTTTTATGGAGAAAATCACAAAAAATGTGCAAAAACCTATTCAGTAAAGTCCGGTCACTTCCGGTCAACCGATTTTCTTCAAACTGGGAATTTTGGTAACTTATATCATTCTAATTAATATTATTTAGATGATAGAATTGTGTAATAAACTGAAATAGCACTTTAGAGAGAAACCATAACCCCACCCCCGCCCTTAAAAGTGATCTTAAATAAATTTTCCCGGAGAAACGTTTCAAATAAAAGTTGCAGCCCTTTATATACGTAGTTGATATATAACAAGTTTAAAGAAAATCGTTGAAGCCTTTTTTGGAAAAATTATAAAAATAAAAAAAAAAACGAAAAAACATTCAGTAAAGTGACACTTCCGGTTGATGGGTTTTACCCGAAATCTTCGTGTCTGATGCGGTAGGTAATACGCCTAAACGGAATACCAAATTTGAGCTTTTTGCAACTTTTCGTGACAGATCCACTTACACAGAGACCATTTTCTAAAAACTATATTTTGGGACTCAGGGGACCCCAAAACATGTAATTCTCGTGAAAACTTAATTTCAAAAACCTGACACGATCGCCGTACGCCCCTCTTACCGCTATCAGTGTAAGACAAAGTAATAAAAAAAACATTTTTACCTTTTAATTTGTAAATAACGTCCAATAATATCCACCAGTTTTTCATAATATAATTTTTTATTCAAATTATTATTTTCAATATTATTCAATAGAATAATTTTCCGTTTTAAAATTTTCATTTCAATTCTTATATAAATGGTTACAATACAAAAGCTGATAATATTGCCAGAATAATTTGGTATACCAAATGCTGTCCATAATTGTGAAAACAAAATTATTATATAGTATTTCCAGTTACGTATTGGTTGATCATCCATAAATCCAGACAGTCCTTGTGGCATGTTTAATGGTGGTCTGTCATAAAAATTGCAGTTGTATGCAATTAAATCTATAATTAATGGTATCGGTGTATACAATAACCAATACATTATCATTATTTTAATATATTTCTTCGTTATATTCCATATAAATTCACAATCTTCATGGTATATATCATGTTCCCACTTTTCTTTATGTTTTTCAATCATAATGTTTACTTTTACTAAACAATCTTTCATTCGGTTATTATTTATGGCTATCAACATTGTACATAACATGCACATGAATGCCATCGGAAAGAATACGCCAAAACTTTCCAAACTTTTCTTAAGCCCTTTTAAATAGATAGTATAACCATTTAAGATTAATATTGTAATAATATAAACTAATCTGAATACTGGTAAAATTATTAAATACTTTTTGTAAGTTTTATTGTCATAATTATACCAATGGCCGGTCCATTCAAGAAATTTAATTAAATTTTTTATTTCTTTTACCAACATAATTATTATTTTAGTAAGCAAGTAAAATTGTAAAGGTTATAATATGTAAGATGTGGCAAGAACTGAACTAAAACTCGGCGCACTTCTACACTAATAACGAAATAAATAGTGAGTGAATCAGAGGTTTAAATGGAATTACCTTCTTTATACAGAATTTTCCAAGGTTTTCCTTAAAAATTTTATAACGATGGACAAAATTAGGTAATTAGGTGAGTTACAGAATTATCTAATTAAATGTCGTAACATTTCGTAAAATATTTAACCTAAAAATTTCTTTCTAGTAAAAAGGTTATGTTTGAGCCAACCAGATTCATAATTTACTTCTTTCCTACTATTACCTCATCATTCTTTTCTTTTTTTAATTGCTTTAATTACCAACACCTTGCTTTAAACATTTTTTATAGCATGAATCTAAAGCCTTGGATTTTTTGCTTTCTTTATTACTGACTTTTTTTTTATTCGTTTTTTCATTTAATAAAAAAAAAAAAAATCTGGTGTGAAATACATAATTTATTCTTGCTGCAGTTTACAAAATTTTAATTGGCAAATTTTATAGTTAGTATACCGAAATTCGTCGGCTTTTTTTTTTATTTAGAATTTTACAACTACATGCTCTGCAAGTAACAAGTGAAAATGATCAATGTACCTATAAAAGAGGCGTGGTTGGTGTGAATGATAAGTTATCTACTGATAACCATCATCAGATGCCCAGGAGTTTGCGGGGCCAACTACGCTTCAGTCGTCTTGGAGGATTACCCTAAAGTGACTTTGAAGGGAGAGTGTGAACTAGAGGATTAGATGGAGGGAGAGATTACTATGGAATTTGAGTTATCTGGATAGGGAAGGGATTAGCTCAGTGGTAGCGCGCTGGACTAGCAACGCGGAGATCACGGGTTCGAATCCAGCCGTGCTACCCTTAGATTTTCTCTTCCTAGGAGCACCTACAGCTCACTGCCCGGTGATGGACAGTGTTATCTGTAACGGGAGAACACTGTCCGGAGGCGGCAGTGCACTGAGAAGGCTCCGGGCGCAAATGACCAGATGTTGAGACGCCTTAATTAAAAAAAAAAAAAAAAAAAAAAAAAAAAAAAAAAAGTTATCTGGATTTTGCTAGGGTGTGTATAAATGGAATCTTCAAGTCAGTATGGATTGTTTTGTTTGAGACGTATAAAGGAGCATCGACGATACGACGTAGGATCTTGGATTGGAGAGTTTGGAGTCTGTTGAGATTATTTCTTTTTGCAGTCCCATAAAGTTCTAGTCCGTAATTCCAAATTGGTGCAAGGAGAGCGGTATAAAGTCATCTTTTATTTTGTAGAGTCAGTTTAGAGCGTTTGTCAAGAAGTCGGCAGAGAAGTCTGAAACGTTCATTAAAGGAAGTTCGTTTGAATCTAGTATGGGGTCTCCAAGTCAGAAGTTTGTCTAAGTAAAGTCCCAAATAACGAACATGGTCTGCAGGTGGTATAAGAGTATTGCAGAGATTGACTGGTGAGATTACTTTTTTATTTAGAGTGAATACTATAAATTTGGATTTGTTCGTGTTGATTTTTATTTTCTATTTCGTTAGCCAGGTTTCTAATAATTGAAGATGTCAATGAAGAATATGTCATGGGCATAAGTAAAAATGGTTGTATTGGGATGTGTGGGGATATTAGCAGTATAAATTGAATAAAGTATAGGGGCCAGGATACTGCCTTATGGCACGCCAGCAAGAATAGGATAAACCGGCGAGGTAGATGATTCTTGAGTAAGTTGGAAGAAGCGGTCTGTTAAATATGATTTGAGAATAAGTTAGTAAGTATTGGGTAAAATGCCTTTGATCTTCCACAACAAGCCTTCATGCCATAAACAATCAAACGTCCTTGACCCGTCCAAGAATACACCAGCGCAGTATTGCTTCCGCTCAAGGGAAGTAGCGATGATATCTACAACCCGATGTGCTTGTTGAATGGTGGAGTGTTTCCAAACTGGTGGTGAGGGATAATTTGGAGAGAGTCTAGTAATGGCTGAAGGCGTAAAAGAAGTATCTTTTCGAATATTTTTCCTAAAATAGGTAGGAGGATTATGGGTCGGTAAGAGCTTGGGAGAGGTGTAAGTTTGTTTGGTTTAGGTATCATGCGTACGGAAGCGTATTTGCAAAGGATAGGAAAGTATGTAGTCCTAAATATTGCATTGTAGATGGTAGTTAGATATACGATGGCCTTGCGGGGAAGTTGACGAATAATATTTGAAGTTATTAAATCGTAACCAGGGCTCTTCTTCTTATGGAGGTTAGTGATGATTTGTGTTACTTCAGAAGGAGTAATGGGTTTAGGAGGAAGTGAAAGAGGTAATGGGATGTCAAGTTCACTGGTGATATTAGAAATGTATTCTGCATCTTGAATGTCGGAGTTTGGGATAAAAACAATGGTGAGATACGAAGCTAGAAGATTATCTTTTTCTGTGTCTGTTTTAGCCCAAGTACCGTTGTCATGGCGTAGAGGAGCTGAGACTATTCGATATTTGAGCAGTCGTCTTGTAGCGTCCCACATGAAGTTATCGTCAGTTGTTAGAGCGCGGTGTAATTGGCGTATTGGTTTTTGTAATGTTTGTGAAGTTCATTGTTTAGTTGTCTGGTAAGTACGTTAAGTGACTGTTTGTGTGACGGGTACCGAGTGCGCTGCCAGAGAGCTCTTGCCCGTCGCTTCCTCGTAATAAGCATCCTTAATTGTAGAGGTGGGTTATAGCAGGTAGAATGTCTCTGGTTGGTCGAAAAGTTTGTTATGGTTTGCTATATGCTATGCTGTATTACTTGAGTTAGATGTTGAACATTTGAGTTTCATTTCATTGGGCGTTTTAAGTGATGTTTTCAAGTTGAGTTTAAGTTCTAGTAGATTTTTGAAGAGATTCCAGTCTATCAGTCCGTTAATCAGTGTTTTATTCGGAGTAGTCGCTTTGGGGTAAATATTCATGGATAGTATTACTGGACTATGGTCGAATGAAAGATCAGGAAGTGTATATGATTCAATAAAGGTTGAGGATATATTTGAGCAAACAAAAAAGTCAAGGAGATCTGGAAGTTTATTTAAGGAAGTAGGCCAGTAGGTGGGATGTGAGGGAGTAACAAAGGAGAGGTTAGTTTGGAGTAAGATATTGTAGAGGATGCGGCCTATGGGGTTAGCTACGCGACTGCCCCAGAGAGGATGTTTTGAATTGTAATCGCCATCGCAAATGAATCGGGATCCTAAGGATAGGAAGAAGGATAGAAACTGGACGGTATTGATGACATGATTGGGTAGGCAATACATTGCAGCTATATTATAAGTAAATGGTTCCGAAAGTAAGGAAATTACAGTCGGTTGGAGATAGTTTGTGGCGGTGTAAGGGATTAGAAAATGAACTAGTCTCTTGCGAATTAATATTGCAGAGCCACCATGAGCTGTTTCATCTGTATGATTAGTCCTGTAGAGCGTATATCCGTTAATACAAAAATATGATCTGTCAGTAAAGTGAGTCTCAGTGATAAGAGGTATGTCAATTCGTTTGTCATTGCGTACAATATGGCTCAGTTCCGCTGATTGTTGCTTTATAAGTTCAGATGATGTTGAATATGGCAGATGTCTGATTACCACACGATAAGCTGATATGTATGGTATTCAGCTTTTTTGTCGTTTAGATAACATATGATACCCCTATAGTTATCTACGGCATTAACAATTAGGTAGGTGATCCGAGCTTTACAAGTAAAACTGTCGGTTCCGACTAATTCTGAGAGGGCTTTGCAGAGGTCGGCATACCTAGTTCCGTTTTTAATGTAAATAAGCAGAGGTTTATTGACGCGTTGTGTTGCTGGAAACTGTGGATTCCATTTCATCTGTTACGGCAATAGGTGAAGAAGGATTATACGTTAGGACTCCTGGTAGAGCTGTTGTTGTCTCCTCTAAGGAGAAATCACTGTTTAGATGATGGCTGGTTCCTGGAGGTTCGTAATTGTTGTTGGTACTCTGGGGTAAGGTGTCTGTTTGTATGTTACTTGCTGATTTATTTTTCTTAGTAGCCATTGTGGTTTGTGAACCCTTCTTATTTTTTGGAGGTGAAATGTGAAGTGTTTTTTGCTTTCTTTTTAAGAAATGAATAGTGGTGGAAGTGGTTGACTCATCTGAGGAGCTGATGTACGATTCAAAGTTAAGAACCATCAGAGTCGCTAGCAATTTAAATTAAATGTAGTAAGTTAAATTAAATATAAATAAATTAATGAAATAATACAATATCGCCAAAATAAAGAATAATGAATAAGTAAGGAATAGAAACAAAAGGAGAATTAATAAAAATTATCTTACAAGAAATAATCCCCCACTTAATAGTTTGTAAAATGTCACAAAAGGTACTCACTTATAGGTTAGTTATTTATCACTTCAATTTTAGTTCTTAATAAAATAAACTTCAAAAGTTGATTATTGTACACTTATAAGAATGTAAATAACACATCAGTTTGTAATACATAGCACTAATTTACAGTCTTTCAAGCACTGGTAATTACTCACAAAATGTAGACAAATTTTAGGCAATCTGTTTACATTTGCTGTCAGCTGATTCAATACCGTGTACCGTCGTGATTTTTATGGAGGAAATCTCGAAAACTGAAAAAATGCTAAATGAAAATGCACTTTCGGTTTATTAATTTTCTTGAATCGGAATTTTGTCAATCTATTTATTTCTAAATTAATTTTGTTTAGATGGTAGAATCAACTAAGGCAGCAGTTTATAGGAAAACATAACCCTCCCCCTCCCCCAAAAGCTCCCCTTAAATGAGTTTATCCAGAGAAATGGTTCAAATAAAAGTTGTAGCTCTCTGTATGTGTAGTTCACATAGTTTAAAGAAAATCGTTGAAGCCGTTTTAGAAATATAGCAGTACCTTGAAAAATACTTATCGGTGAAAACGCAATTCCTGTCATTTGGTTTTCTTCAAACTCGGAATATCTAAAACATATTCAATTGTAATTAATATTATTTAGATGATAGAATTGTGCAGTATAATGAAATAGCACTTCAAAGGAAAACCTAAATCTACCTCTCCCCCAAAAGTGTTCTTCCGGGGAATTTTCTTGGAGATTCGAAATAAACGTTGTAGATCTTTGTACGTGTAGTTGATCAATGAAGTTTTAAGAAATCGTTGAAACCATTTTTGAGAAAATCGCAAAAATTGAAGGAAAAAAATTCAGTCAGTGGTACTTACGGACTTACTGCCGGTTGTTATGCTGATACCTAATCGGAATATCAAGTTTGAACTTTCTGCGATGTTTCGTTTTCAGCTCTGGTGTTCGCACACACACACGTACAGACCATATTCTAAAAATCACATTTTTGGATTCAAGGGTCTGAAAACGTGTATTTCCCGTGAAAACTCGAATATCGAAAATTTGAAATAATTACAATACTTGCTCTTACAAGGGGCCATCTTACATTTCTGTTACTACTTGTCAGATTTTCGAAATTGAGTTCTCACCGAAAATATACATTTTGAGCTTCCTTGAGTCAGAAAACTTGTATTTATTTATTTTTTTAATTATGTATATATAAATGGCCAGTTCTAGAAATTTAGCCACCTGTCAGCAATCATTATTATTTGCCTACATCTATCCAGTAAATAAAATAAAAACATAAAACCATAAATGTAGTACGAAAATATAATTTTTATTATATAACAAAGAGTTTTATGTGAAACTCTCACTAGACTTTCAATTGCTCCATTTACATAGTTACTAGCCTCCAGTTGCGTTTAACTCTAATATATAACTATATAACTCTCGAACCCTAATATAAAACGCTTATTTTTATTGTAATTTATTTATTTAATTGGACTAATAATCGGTTCGATTCCTAATTTAATGTTGTTGCGTGAAACTAGATTTTGATTGAATTAGCTCACGTAGATTTTCATCTTTAATGTGGACTGCGCCGAATAATAATAATAATAGCCATTTATTGTTTAAATTCACAAATTGTACATTTCTTTTTTTATGCACAATAATAATATATAAACAAATCGGCATTATGCCGCGGCACCTTTAAAGGTTAGAGTGCTGTTAATAATCTACTTAAATCTGTCAAATTACATCGATAAAGTAAAAAATAAAAATTATAAAGTTGAGTCCTTTTTTGCAAAATTAAATAATTTTCTCTTCTCTGTTATTACATACATTTTTATGTTTTGTTTTAATTATACTAATTTTTACTCTTATTTATTCTCAAATCTTATTTAGAATTAAATTTCATGTTTACATTCAAATTTCCTATATGTTCTTTTTTTATTTATTTTTTTATAACTTTTGCTTATTTCACTTATTATTTCTTTACACTCATTTATTTGACATCACCCATTTACTTTACACTGATTTGTTTTAATATCTTGAATTAGTCCTGATATAGCCACATTGTCAAATACACGGTTTTCAAACTTTCCCATTCTCTTCTATCTCTAGCTACTTTCATCCAGTTGACTCCCTTTTTCTAATAATTATTCGAGTTTAATATTTTCTTTTATTGTTCTGCAATTATATGTGTAAATAGTAATTTCGTTAAATTTTCATTTTTCATTGAACTTAAATTCTCTGGGGTTCTTGTCTAGCTGTTTACCATCGTCTAATTGCTATGCTTCTATTTTTGTGTATTCAAGTCTATCCCCCGCATCATCCTGTTTCAATGTGGGTGTTTTTTCTTTCTCCTTCAAACATTTTCCTCCTCTTCCCAGTAATACCGTTTATTGTCAACAAACAGGGTATCATTTCTTATAAAAATTTTTGTATTATTATCTTTTTGGAGCATTTCCTGTCTGCAGCGGAAGAGCATTCTTCGTTTGCGTCTTATAGTAAATGTATAGTCTTTATTAATGTAGACTTGGGTTCCCTTTAGTTTTTTGCTATTTTCCAAAATTTTCCCGACTATTTGATTATTACAAAATGTAACCCTGTGTAGATAAGTTTCTTTATCTGAGATTTTTATTTTTATTACTGTTGCTATTTCATCAGGTAATATTTCAACGCCCAAATTATCATGACAGAATTGGGACATAAGCTTTCTTCCTGTCTCATTTGAATCGTTTAATCCTATAAATACCAAGTTATTTTTTCGGTGAATGTGATCCAAATATTCAATTCTTTGCTCTAACTTTTTGTTTGTTTCTTGCAGTTTATCAACACTTAGCTTCAGGCATTTATTTTCTTCTAGTAATCTTTCAATATAGGATTTTAAATTATTTACGTCCTCTTTACTGGCAAGTTTTTTAAATTTTGAGTCTACTAAATCACCGACTTGTTGTAATAAATTTTTTGTCGACATTTTTTGTTTTTGTTTTATTTATTTTTGGTTTGTATTCTACTTTATTTTTTTATAATTATTCAGCAATTTATGGATAGATTATTTTTAAATAATATGCTAGGCCTTAAGTAAATTAAACTCTTCCATTAATTAGTTATATAATTTTTTTTTGTGTCAACTAAATTCATATAGAATTGAAAGTAAAATCTATTTTTAGGTCTGTTATTATTTTATATCCCTCTTTATTGTTATTTATATAACTGTATAAGATTCTCTACACAAAAACAGTTGCTCCAACAACAAGGGGTTCAATAAACATGTGACTGATGTCAACATAACCAAATCATAAGCTTTATTGTGATGTACCCTGTGACGTATGTAGTATTTTATTTAAAACTAGACAGTAGCATCCCCACTCCACAATACGTCAGATTATTCATATCACATAGCTGAAAATGCAATCCAATTGTAAATTTTAATTTAATTAATTTTGGACAAACTGTTCGGTAAAATTCGTTAAAATTTTTCACTGATTTCAAAGACACTATCAGCTTAGTCTATACAAATTTTCAGCACATTATCACTCTTTTAACCATCCGAATATTTCAATTTTCTACCACACGATGTGCACTGTTCCACATCGTGTTCAACAGCGCAGAGTGCTAGTTAGACTGCGCCGAATACATAAAATAAATAAATGATAGCTAAAAACTCTAGGTGAGAAAAGGTTTTTAACTCAATATTATGAATTCCTTAGATAAAATTTTATGTGTGTTTCACCTCAATTTTATTCTGTTCCATTAGATAAACGGCCAAACACAAAATGGCGGTTCCTGCATTTCTGCTTAATTCTTTTTTGCATGCTTTTTCAACAACGCAATGATAATTCTAATATTTCCTTTATAGCTCGCATTAATTATATAAAACTGTAAATATTATGTTAGAAATAACTTGTTTTTTATATAAAATATTTATCACAAAACACCTATGAAGAGAAAACTAGAAAAAAACTCTAAAGTAGATTTTTCATAGAAATAATTATCCATACATAATTAATCATTCACAGAGAAAGTGTGAACTGTGAGTGAGTATGTTAGGCCAATCTTAAATTTAGAATTATCATATCGACCACGCCCACAATTGACACCTTCACTTCTACATTGTGATTGGCTAATTATTTCTGTGAAAAATATAGTTTACAGTTTTTTTACTTATTTTTTCTCCATAGGTATTTTATAAATTATCGCATTTTGTAATAAAAATGTTTTATGACAAAAATTCAACTTATTTCTAACATAATATACATTTTGGGCTTCCTTAAGTCAGAAAAGTTTTATTTATTTAATTTTTTAATTATGTACATACATAGGACCGGTTCTAGAAATTTGGCCACCTGTGAGCAATCATTATTATTTGGCCACCCCTCCAGTAAATAAAAGAACAAAATAAAAATCAAAATTTAGTACGAAAAAATTTTTTTATTATATAAGTGAAACAATCAAGACTTTCTAGGATGGTGATACCCTAAACTATAGTACAGTAGTTAAAGATGGTGATACCCTAAACTATAGTATAGTAGTTAAAGATGGTGATACCCTAAATGTTATTAAATTTCATATTTGAACTTCTTATTTCCCATTTTTTAAATATTTTTGTAAAAAAAAAAAAAAAAAAAAAGACACAAAATTATTTTGTTTTTTAAAGAAAGGTTTCCTTGGAAACGAATGAGTAACAAAACTTAATTTAGTTATTATAACTTTAGTTCATAAAAAAATCATTCGGGCAACTCTTGCAGAAATCAATAGTCTGTAATTTTGTCATTGTTAGCGATTTATTATTGGCATATTATATTTGTTCTTTAATCGGAGAAATCTAATAACATACCTCTAATAAATTTTGAATATATATATTTCTTTTATAAATTAATTTTTTTCCAAAACCATTCTAACAATTATCCAAACTTGGATTGCTAACCACAGCTCTCAGAAATTAACCTATCATCTTTATATAAAAGATTTTATTGGAAAAATTTACTTTAGATAGCTCCAGAGAATCTGTTAAGTTTGGATCAATTTTAAACTACCGTTAAAAATTTTTGTCGAAAGGTAATAGAGATGTTTGACCATCTATAAAAAAAAAAAAAAATCAACCACTATAACCTCCAACCCATCATCAACTATAACCTCTCACCCATCATCAACTATAACCTCTCACCCATCATCAATTATAACCTATCACCCATATCAACGCTAAGGACGATTCAATATTTAGTTGAAATGCCAAATTTGAAAAAAATTTATCATTTCAACTTATTATATTAAAGAGATAGGTGAATTATATTTCCTCCATTTATTTATTTATTTTACTTCCTCTTACTCCTAGAAAGAGGAAGTACTGCAATTTTGTCAAGTTTTCACCGAAAATACAAATTTTGAGGTTCAAAAAAATGGTTTTTAGAAAATGTTCTGTCGGTATGTGAACAGCAAAAACGAAAAATCGCACAAGTTTAAACTTGGTATTCCGTTTAGATGTCACCATGAGATTCGGCAATAAGTTATTTGTAAAAATTCCTCCCACCGGAAGTCCACTTTACTAATTTTTTTATTTATTTATTTCTTTGCGAATTTCTAGGAAAATGGCTCTAACGAATTTATTTAAACTTCCTTTATCAACTTCACATACAAAGAGCTACAACTTTTATTTGAAACATTTCTCCGGAAAAATTCATTTAACGGACCTTTTGGGAGATAGTTGCAGTTAGATTTCTTCTCTTAAGTGCTATTTCTGATTATTACACAATTCTATTATCTCAACAATAAGTCTCCGAAGCATCTGTCCAGCGGTGCCCCAAGGAGTCATAGCTAAAGTCGGGTGAAGTTGTAATAATACTTTTGCTAATTTTCGACTAATCCGCTATCTCAAAACCGATCTGCCGATTTCAGTTCCTGAAATGAGAGTTTGCACCTACGGCTCACCATATCCTTATTTCCACATGTTACTAGCCCCCATATTCCATCGCTGATCACTAATATCACGTCATACACATTCGTAGAATGTAGGACCTCATGATTAGAATGGAGGACCTCTAGGGTATAGTGAACCATTAGTGGTTAGTAACTGAGAATGTTCTCACAACTAGCCTTTGCATAAGTGACAGTATGAACAATAATAGTTACAAATCCCATACAAGTATTTGGTGCTGTTGGCCTTGGCTACACCACAGACAAACAATCAGCAATTTATCTTTTACAATTAAATTAAATTAAAAATGTTAATATACTCTTATTTAACCATAATTTTTAACGGTGACATCCCCCAATCCCCACTGGGGGAAAAACTATGTTTGTCCTTGTCTGTAATGGGTAGAGTATTTGTATTTTAAGTGATTGCGTACTGTTCTGACGAAGTGGTAACTCGTGGGGTGGCTACTCCCCTGTAACTTTATTAAGATATTGCTGTTACGTAACGGCTGCATAGATTTACTTTAAACGTTACACCATCTACACATATAAATACCAATCACTTTTATTTGAAATATTTTCCTGGGAAAATTGTTTTTCTATGGGAGTTCTGAGGTAACGGTAGCGTTATACCTGCTTCTTAAAGTATCACTTCCTAAACTGTATGGTACAGTCACCTATATAGAATTAATATCCATTAGAAATACTGTAGAATTGCAAGTTTGTAGAAAATCAGTTACCCAGATGTGCAACTTAATAAAAAAAAGTTATTGAGTTGGAATTTGCTCGAAAACGGCCATAACAATGTTCTCTAATCTTGGAATGCTGACAGATAAAATTCTAGTACTTTTATGAAAAGATTTTTTCTGGAAAAACTCCTTGTAGGGAGTTCTGCGCAATATATTATGTTAAATTTTAAAATATTATTTGAGTTCCTTCAATTTGATTAACATTCTCTTCTGGACTACAATGTAACTATATTGAACTGACTGGCTGAGCCAAATATGTCATTTTATAGTAAGTTGCAACAACAAAAGTAAGAGAAAGTCACACCACATATTTTTCTTTTATTTTTCGCGATTTTTTTATAAAACGGCTCAAATGATTTTGAAAATAATCAAAATCTCCAATATTTCTTTTTAAGCAAGAAAATTTTCTCCAATATATTTTTCCAAGAAAATTGATTTTTGAGAATACTGTGTGAATCACAACGGAAAATTTTCCTTTAAAGTGACATTTCAGTGTAATTTATAGTTTCACACCCATATTTATTACATTAATTAGAGTAAATCATCGGCGCTGATGATGTGTGGCTTGCCCAAGACGCAAGACTATTACATAGCAGATTCTCTCAGCTAGTTTTACTCATTTTCTAACAATCAGTTATGTCAGGATGCATCTAGAGCTATTTCCTCAAGTTATAATTCCTCTTATAGAAACTTTCTAATTTAGGTTTGGGAGAAAATTATTTACTAATGGAATGCCGTATTATTAAAAAAAGAATATGTAGTCAGCTAAGATTGCATTGTAATAGAAACTGTTATATTTATTGTAATGACACTAAGTTTAGTTTTGATTCAGATTCCCCTTCCCACTTTGTAATATTTGCTTTGATGATCTTAAACATTGTTTTATAGTGTGGCCAGTTTTTAAAGATATCCAAGATATTTATTTAAAGCCTATTTTTCATATAAACAATGAAGGAAATGTTATGGATAGGTTGAATTCTTTATTTGTTTTAACTACTTTGTCCCAAGTGAATAGAATTTTTACGTATACTATCAAGGCTTTAGAAAGAAGAAAGTTTATGTTAAAACTCTAGCTGACAAATTATTATTTTCAAAGTTAATAAACTGAATGTAATTTTATATATATTTTTTTTTTTCCTTTCTTGCTTTTGATTATTATGTATAATATTGTAATTGTATAGAATGTAATACTCAACTCCTGCTAAAAGATTTATGTTTCTTAAAAGCAATAAATAAATAATAATAATAAAATAGAGTTAATCAATAGAAAATCAAGTTTGAAGAGAGAAGGTCAATCAGATGTGCGCTTTCTCAAAAACTGCTCCAATGATTTTCTTAAAATTTTGAATATCTAACTGTACGGACTTTAATGCCTGGGATGGGCATAACTTTTAGACATCGTCAAGTTTTACTGCTTAATTTTAAAAACCGTTAAGATTTAGTGAGAAATACTGATAGACGGTGTTACTATATAGTTGCTTTCACGTAAAACCTCTTCACACCAAAACTATCACCCTCCCCCCCCAACTATATGTAATTCTAAAATTAATTACTTGTTGAATTTACTTGCTGTTTTATGATTTAACTTATACTGGTTAATTTGAACCATTTACACAGCCAATAGTATTTATTTCATTTATTGATATACCAACGTTTCGTGCACTTAACGTGCCATTATCAAGGAGTACATTTCTCTTACATTCTTGTAAATTATTGTATTAGTCGAGAGGCTTCGTCCATGATTAATAATTTATTTTTATATTTTTTTTCCATATTCTTATTTTATGCTGAAAATGTAACTCAAAGAGTCTTGTCAGTATTGAATTATTTATTCAATTAATCGACATCATATTAAATAAAATTTCAATACTGACAAACTCTTTGAGTTACTTTTCAGCATAAAATAAGAATATGGAAAAAAAATATAAAAATAAATTATTAATCATGGACAAAGCCTCTCGACTAATACAATAATTTACAAGAATGTAAGAGAAATGTACTCCTTGATAATGGCACGTTAAGTGCACGAAACGTTGGTATATCAATAAATGAAATAAATACTATTGGCTGTGTAAATGGTTCAAATTAATTCAAATTAACCAATCTAAAATTAAATGTTTAGTTAACATTCCTACTTCGAAAAAATATGTCTACCTGAATTATAATAATTACTTGACAGAGAAACGTCGAGTGAGTGCCATATAAAAGATTTTTTTTTTTTTTATGTACACACATGAAGCCTGAGGGAAAAATGACAAGAGGGCTTAAAAAAGAAAATAGAGAGAGTGAGAGAAAAGGACAGAAGGGATGTTAGCAGACTATAGCGGAAGTCCAAGCTTCCTGATTAGCGATTTCTGCCTCCTCTTTCCACCTCTCCTTTTTTTTTAAAGTTCTGGCTGCAAAAAAACATACATACTTTAATGTTGTTCACAGAAATGGTAAAGGCAGAAGGTAAAGGTGGATTACAGAAAGAGTTTACTGAGAGCTGTTAATCAGTTTCGATGGCCAGGAGTATTGCGAAGCTTGTTTCTAAAAAATGGTAATATTAATACACTATTCAAAAAAAAGCTATGGAGAGAAATATTCTCGGAGTTTCTATGAAAAGCAGAAGCACAGCCATATGGAGCAAACAGAAGTAAAGATGACATAAGAAGGAAGGAAGCCTGACATCCTAACTGGTCAGGACTTATCTGGACTAATAATAATAATAATAATACTACTTTATTTCCATAAAAAATTACAAAGAAGAGAATATTTTACCAAGGTATACCTAGGGCAAGGGTTAAATCGTTTGCGGGAGTCGAAAGAATAAACTAAGTATTATAAATGAAAAGTATAAAAACAAAGTAGGAAAACATATTACAGAAATACCATATAAAAGAAAGAATAATATAAATAAATGAGAAATATTATTTAATTAACAATTAAACCAAATTAACTAAATATTTTCTATAGAACCAGGCACACTCTAAGCACAAATTTTGCAATATTTAATTTGTCATTTCTGTTTAGCATGACCAAAAGAAAGATCTTGAAAGAAAAGGATAACCCAAAAAGTAAAGTCTATATTCAGATAATGGTGTACATGTACTTGCCAGAAAATGAAACGTGTCCCTCATTGACTCGGGAGTTACATTGAGCACACATTTCTATTTCTTATTTGTAAGGCACTGGCATTTAATTGCAACAGCTCACATCTTCTTTTGAAGAACTAACGCAAGTCTCTAAGTGTTAATCCATCATTGTTCCGGTTAAAAAAGACTCATGATTTAGCTGCTTATAAATTAAAAAATTAGTTGTAGAGCAGAAACGCCCTAAGCACATTTCCATAGGTATCAGCCTACAGGAAAGTTCAGGCCAACCATAAAAATTATCACAGATGGAGCACTAGGTTACTAAAGTGTGCCAGAAAAATAACTTATCTAGCCTATAAGAAAAGAAAGGCTGAAACCCACGTTTGTTTATCATTTATGGAATGTAATGGTTCATCTTGTTAAGTTCAAAATTATTTGGTTTTTAGAAGGAGGGCGGAGAGGACAGTGAAAATATAGAAACTTGTGAAACGGTACAAGTATTTCGGAATGAATATGATACCATAGTTACCCTTTGGGTAGCGGTTTGAAGAGCTGATAAATGCAGCCAAATTCACCTAATACTTTCTGCTGAGAGAGGTTTTCTTAAAAATAGCAATATCCCCCTCTTTCTGTAAAATATTATTGTATTTCTTACGGTTCGCAAATCTATTGTCAATTTTGCTGGCCTAGATAAAGGTAGTTTACAAAGATTTGAGATTGCCTCCCGCCTTATTGCAATATATATACATATTTACAAAACTGTACTAACTTCATCATAACTCTCCCAATTATATATTTTGATACCGGTTTAATTTGTCTCCCCTTTATTTGATTAATATCCATGATAAATGTATTCAAGCTACTACTTTCCATTAATTCCTAATTCGCTACCATACTCTGAAAGTTCATCTTACATCCTTTGAATCCTGGGCTTTCAAATGTGGAGGATTAAACTGAACTTAGTATTAGATAAATGAAAATATTTTAGAACATTAAAACTCTTGGATTAACAGTTTCCCAGGCTAAATATTTCGTTATCCACTAGGTGAGCAAAACTATACTTTTGACAAAAATTTAAATATTTCATAAAATAAATTATTTTATTTTTAAAGAAGTTCAGAACAAAATCTCTAAAAAGAACTTGCCAGGGTATGACCCAATAACACTACTAATTCTTTTTAATTCATCCTAAAAAATAAAACTATAATATTCATACAACTTCAACTCAGAACCAATTTCCCAAAGATATGGGAATACCTGATTCGAAAGACTTGGGCTGGAAAACGTCTGTAATAAATTTATAGCTTTTTTTTTAGGAAGTTTAATAAGAATTGGCAGTGTTAAGTGACTTGATTTTGTTCAGAACATCCTTAGAAGTGAAAACAATATAATATGTAATTTACTAAATATATTGGTTGAACATTAAATATATACAAAAAAATTCACCTCATTCCTGCCTTACAAAATTAAATATATAAATAATTACAATAAAATATATATATTAGGAAGTAAATCAAAAGTGAAATATTGTAATTAATTATAGTTTTATTATAAAAAATACAAAAAAAAAATTGATTTGACAATATCTTGTACTATTTATGTGTTTCAATCGCTAAAATGAAGTATCCTGTTTAAGTAAAAATTTAAAGCTGACAGTTCAGTTTTATAAATATAAAACGTTATTACAGATGAAAATCAAAAATTTTTTTGATTTAAAATATTTTTCATAGATGACTGTATCCAGTCCATATGTACTGATACATTTGTAAAAGCTGATACTAGATTTGTATCTGTCTGTTTAACACTGACAACACCTGCTACATAATGTCTTCCTCCATAAGTGAATGTTATACCTCCACCGCTGTCGCCTACTTGCGCTCCAGCACCTTTAATCAATCATTATCATCATCATCATCAATAATAAACTAAAATCTATGGTACTTAAATCTAAAAGTGCAATGTCAGAATTTGACATTAAAAAAAAATTAAAGCGATTTGTATGATTTTTTTTTGAGCGCTCAAGTTTCATAGGACATAGAAACATAACAACAATCCAGTGCCTATGTCATTGCCCCCCCCCCCCACTCGCATCTTGCAAAAAATGTTAGTTCGTCCAGAAAGTTACACATAAATTACTATAATAAGCTTATCTGAACTAAATTCTTCCATGACGTATACAAATCTGATGGAAGAGTATAATATTTTCTGTTTATAATTTCAATAAAAGTACATCAAGATCCCCCCCCCCCCAGCAGCAGATTTATTTATTTTTACTTTTTCCTATTCCTAGGTAAGAGGAGAAAGTATTTGCGATAGTCTCAAGATTTTCGAAACTGAATTTTCACCGGAAATACGAGATGTTTTGGAGTTCTCCTGAATACGAAAAAAAAAATTTTTTCGAATGGTCTGTATGACTTTGTGTATTTTAACAAAATATCTCTAAAACGAAAAGTCGCAATAAGCTCAAAGTTGCAATTCCGCATCAGTACTGTAAACGTGTACTAATTTTAAAGAAAATTTCTTGATTAAATTGTATTAATTAGAGTATAAGAAAGTCGTGTGAATGTTTCACACCAGATTTTTTTCAAAGATATACACCTATTTGTTGCAAACATTATTTCTATTAATGGAACTAAGTTGGACGCGGCATGTAAATCGAGCTGAATAGAGTTTTACATCCTATACAGTTTTATTGAATGACCTTGTCATTGAGTCTGAAATTGTATTGCACTATATTTCAATCGCCCTTGAACTGTTGAAATGAATTTGATATAAATTTAACAAGAATACGGCCAAATTACAGAAAGGTACAATTTACATCAATTTAGAGTTCTGGACAAAATGAAGTATACACTTCAAACTTACAGTATGAGTAGTAGTTAACAAAATATTTAACGCTATATCTTACTGACGCCATGGCCATACTTCTAATAGCATCGCCATATTTTCCTTAACTTTCTCAACAGATAATTTCAATCAATTTGTTTAAAAATTAATTGCAGTTCCTGTAAAAACTCTTTTTATTATGTAATTTCTCTAGTACATAATGGATTGACTTAATGGAATGGATTGGATTAATAGAATCCAATAAATAAGCTCCATACATTTGCGGAATATAAATCACACACTTAAATAGGTATCATTAACCCTGTGACGTAAAGTCAGATTTGTTATGTTAAAGTTATGTTATGTTATGATATGTTAAATTAGTAGTAGTGGCTTAGTGGGGAGAGAGTTCACCAGGCGAGCGAGTGGTGGGGAGAAAGTGCTGTGTAGCCAAGAGTGCTGGAGTGGGGCCATTCTGCTCTGGAGGGCGACAAGTGCTAGAGCCCTAAGTTGTTGTCCGACCAAAATAGGACGAACTGACTCAGCTAGAAGGACGAATTTTGGAGTGCACTCCACTAAGAGAGAAGTAAAGGAGCGAGGAAGGCCCGAGGTACGCCATCGCCTATCTGGCCGCTGTAGAAGTTCATCGATAGAAACCCGAGCACCAAAGGTACTGTGTGTGGTGAAAGTGGGGTCACCTGTTCTCTCCCTCTTATATTCAAAAGGAAAGAAATTAACTAACAAAGACGCTAGTTACCTGAACAGGGAAAATTGTAAATACCCTAGGTGTAAGTTAGACTAAGTTAGATGTAAGTTAGGTTAGACAGTAAGAACGCATATTTGTTTTTTTTGTAATTTTATCTCTCATATATATTATTTAGTTAGATAGGAGTAGTGTTGTTTATGTTTGGGGCAGAAGCACCCCCGAGTTTGAGTTCTTTTTTTTTATTATTTTTTTTATTATTATTGTAATAAACGTCGTTGCAGTTTGACCGATCTCTTTTAATTTTTTTCTTTTCCCCCAACTTGGTCCCCACAACCCGTAAACTATCCCCCAACCACCTAATTGCACCACCTCCCCTTCTGTCAACGTTACTAACGTTACAATAGTGGCGCCCAAACGCAGGGACTACACATTGCTCTGAATCACTTGTTTATAACAAAAAAATTAAAAATTAAAAATTACATATATTCACATAAAAAAAAAAAAAAAAATAGAATGGAATAAATAAAAATAATTCTGGTTAGTTCCAAGTTAAAGAAAATTACATTGCATTTGTACAATAGTTATTGAGTTATCACAGATATGCTGGAAACAATCAAAACTAGGGAACAATAGTGATCAGAGCTTGGTCAAAACAAAGGTGGATAAGCTGGTGGATTGGTCGGCGAGTTGGACTCTTGACGTCAGGTCGAGGCCTACGATTTGTAGTTAGTTTCTATGCAATAGTGGAATGGTAAATATTATTGGATAAATTTGAGCGTGTTATTTGTTTTATTTCTTCACCCAACAATACAATAATATTATTATTGTGTTCTTGTCCAAACCGCGTATTATTATTATTATTTCTTTTCCTATCCGTTTGAAAAACAACGAATAAAAGTAGCTAAACAACATAATTCTATCTAATAATTAGCGATTTAAGGAAAAAAAAAAAGTTATAATAATAATTTTATTATTGTAAAAATTAAAAAAAAAAAAAAAAAAAAAAATATTCTAATGAACTTAAAAAAAATAATAAAAAAAAGAACTCAAACTCGGGGGTGCTTCTGCCCCAAACATAAACAACACTACTCCTATCTAACTAAATAATATATATGAGAGATAAAATTACAAAAAAACAAATATGCGTTCTTACTGTCTAACCTAACTTACATCTAACTTAGTCTAACTTACACCTAGGGTATTTACAATTTTCCCTGTTCAGGTAACTAGCGTCTTTGTTAGTTAATTTCTTTCCTTTTGAATATAAGAGGGAGAGAACAGGTGACCCCACTTTCACCACACACAGTACCTTTGGTGCTCGGGTTTCTATCGATGAACTTCTACAGCGGCCAGATAGGCGATGGCGTACCTCGGGCCTTCCTCGCTCCTTTACTTCTCTCTTAGTGGAGTGCACTCCAAAATTCGTCCTTCTAGCTGAGTCAGTTCGTCCTATTTTGGTCGGACAACAACTTAGGGCTCTAGCACTTGTCGCCCTCCAGAGCAGAATGGCCCCACTCCAGCACTCTTGGCTACACAGCACTTTCTCCCCACCACTCGCTCGCCTGGTGAACTCTCTCCCCACTAAGCCACTACTACTAATTTAACATATCATAACATAACATAACTTTAACATAACAAATCTGACTTTACGTCACAACCCCTAGTCTTGTAATAAATGTTTTGGTCTTCCGCAGTACGCTTTGGAATTGTGACTTTGCAGAAGCACGCATTCCCCACTGACATCCATTCTGTCGGGGTGACAACCTCCCCCATTTCATTTAAAATGTCAATTTATTATAGCGATCATAAGTTCTTAGATGAGAGGCTAAATTTGCATACATCATGCCTACAGAAACAACCCCTTACATTAGGTATCCCTTGTGGGGTAAATTCGAGCTTGAAAAAATAATGTTTGGAGGAAACTTAATGGATCTTTAAAACAACGCAATTAAAGTTTTAACAAATTGATTCAAATTATCTGTTCATGAACTTAAGGAAAGTATGGCCATGACTTTTAGCAGCTGTAATAAAATCCGCAGCTGTATAATAAAATACACGTACTAACGTTGTATGTAATGCGTAATATGTAATATTACGTTACGTGTAATATGTAATATGTTGGAGGTGTACACTTAATCTTTTGTCCATCTAAAATTTCATGTAATTTCCATTAAATTATAAAAAAGTCTGGGGTATTACTTTTACAACTGATATTACTAACTTATTTCATTAAATTAGTCGCAGAGTAAATTAAACCCAAAGATTAATTAATTTATTAGTTAAATTACCTTACCTGTCATTCATAAATCATTACACCTGTCTACTTAATTTCGTCCAGCATTCTTTTTTTTTATATTTTATTTTATTACCAGCTCAACATTACATTATGTTATACATGGTGTTTTTAAATAGTCATACAATGGCAAAGGAAGCGAAGCTTCCATAACCACTCATAAGGACAGAATAAAATGATTAAGTAATAAAGATCATTGAGAGTTCAGATAATTATTTACATCGAATGAGATGCACTGTTACCATTAATCCACTTTTTTAAAACTTCACTATATCTTGCAGAAGACGAGGCTTCAGTCGGAGCTGCTCTGAACGTGATCCGATTTTATATTTAACTGCTCCAGATACGTTAATGAGATTATTGTGATATTTTTTAAATTTTTCATAAATAAATTCCTGAATTGTTGAAAGCCCTAAGTCTCTGTGAAGTTGACTGTTTCGTATGAACCACTGAGCATTTACTGCTATTCTCAGGATTTTATTTTGAAATACCTGGAGTCTTTGTAATTTTGTAGGTGATGCACCACCCCAGATTTCGCTTCCATATGTGAGTAAGGGTCCAAGGATAGACTTATATAAGAGCAACGTGCATTCTGATTTCAGTCTAGATTTTCTGTTAATGATTGGATATAGGAGAGCTAATCTGGCGTGAACTTCTGTCAGTTTTTTGTTGATGTGATAATTAAAGGTTAATCGGCGATCTAAATATATACCTAAATATTTTATTGCTTCATCTTTTTTGTTCCATGGCAGTAACTGATTGCCAAATAATAACTGAGGTGGTTCTTTTGGCCTCCTTAGGGTGAATATTTGTGGCACACATTTATTAATATTCAGTATTATTCTCCATTTCTTGAAATAGTCCAGTAGGAGTTGCAAACTCTCTTGAAGAGATTCTTGAGCATCGATGATGTCTGTGTGCTGAGTATACACCACTGTATCGTCTGCAAAGAGGGCTATGGAACCAGGAATGTGCACAGAAATGATATCAGAAAGATAAAGGTTGAACAGGATTGGTGATAGTACAGATCCTTGGGGTTTTCCACCATGTATTGCTCTTAATGTCGAATAATAATTATTTAATCTAACTTTAAATGTTCTGCCAATTAGATATGAGCAGATTATTTCAAATAGATATCTTGGAAAACCAGCTTCCCTCATTTTGTACATTAGACCATGGTGCCATACCTTGTCAAATGCTTGTTGAAAATCTAAAAATGCAGCCAATGTGTGTTCTTTTCTTTCAAAGCCTCTAACTATGGTTTCATGCAGTCTCATAACCTGATGTATAGTAGAGTGTTTATTTTGGAATCCGAATTGGAAGTCCGGGATAATATTGTTTTCTGTTAGGAACGTCACCAATCGTTTTTTAATTAACTTTTCAAATATTTTTGATAAAATTGGTAATATACTAATCGGTCTATAGCTCTCGATTAATTTCGGATTTTTTCCTGGTTTATGTAAAACTATTACTTCAGCCTGTTTCCATGTAGCTGGAAAGTACCCTATCCGGAGACAGCTGTTGAAGATGGATGTTACTAATACTATGGCTTTTGTGGTAATTTTTTTAAATATTATTGCTGGTAATTGGTCATGACCAGGAGATTTCTTAATTTTAATGTTTTCGATCACATCAGTTGTTTCGTTAGGGGTAATGTACTCAAGAGGTAACTCAGCTGTTGAAATGGAATCAAGTAAGTATTCCCTTACTTCCTCTTCTATACTATCTTGATGGTGAGTAGTGGTAAACACGTTTTCTAGATAATTTGCAAATTCATTAGCTTTATCTGGATCGGAGGCTATAATTTTGTCATTGCTGTGCAAAGTCGGTATAATTGTAGGTTTCCTTAATAACTGTTTTGTTGTTTTCCAAAGGGTGTTGTCGCCAGGATGTATATCCGCGAGTTAATGTTGATATTTTTCAATACGATATTTATCGAGCTCTATTTTTACAGTGTGGACCAGTCGGTTTAATTTCTTTTTTAATGAAGGGTTTCTTGTCCGTTGCCATTGACGCCTAGTGCTATTTTTTTCATTTATTAAATTTAAAATTTTTAACGGAATATGCTCCAGGTGTTTAGGATAAAGTTGTGTTTTTTTCCTGATTACAGTTGATTTGTTAATGCTTTCTTTTAATGATTGTACAAAACTTTCTATATCCTTATCTATTTCTGTGTCGCTATTAGAGTTTGTTTTAATTTCTATGGTTTCATTTAAGTGTGATTGAAAAAGTTGCCAGTCAACCACACCGTTAATGAGTGATGGTCTCTGGGGTAACTGCTCAATTGCAGTGCTGAAACTTATTAGAACAGGGAGATGGTCGGAGTCCAGCGACATTTCAGTCGTAAGATATATCTGCGAATGAAATTGTTTAGTGAAAACCATATCTAATATATCTGGTATGCGTCCGTTTCTGAAGAAGGTAGGTTCACTAGGGCTGTAAACATTAATTCCGAATTTAGTTATTATTTTGTTTAATTTCGTTCCGTTTGAATTAGATTTTCTACATCCCCAGTCGGTGTGTTTACAATTTAAGTCACCTATTAACACTGTGTGGTTATATTGGAATAACTTGGAAATTTCATCTTCCGTTACTTTCTTGTTTGGAGCCTTATAAGCTGAAATTATATTTAGAGGAAACTGCGAGTGAACACACACTCCAATAGCTTCTATATGATTTAATGTGGGCAAGATGAACTCGCTATGTGGAATATTTTTCTTAATAAATAAGGCAACCCCTCCTGATGCTGTAACTGAGAGACGATCCTTTCTAAACACATTGTAACCAGGAATTTTTAATTTAACATTCTCGGATAGGTGCGTTTCGGTGATACAGGCGATATCTATATCTCGGGACTGGAGATAGATTAGCAGTTCATTTCTTTTACTGATTACCATTGGCATTCCAATTTAATAATTTGAGGTTTCTTAATTTATTGGTATCAATTATATTAGAATTCATTTTTATTTTTTTTAACCGTGTCTGCGAGCTGTACTATAAATAGTACGTTTTAATTTTGATTTATTTGAAGAAAACATATACCTAGGGTGCTGTACTATTAAGGTTAATAGTGGAACAAATATTTGTAATTGTAGTTATTATCTGTGGGAGATAAGGTGTAACAGCGTTTATTATTGCCTTGATAATAGTTGTGAATATATTATCATTTTGGTTTGCATTTTGATTAGTGTCTTCTATTTGGCTTTTAAAGAGCGATGCGAACGTTTTATTACCAGTTTTACTGGTGTGGCCGAGCGTCTTTTTCCAGGGTTATTATAAATTACTTTGTCTTTTCTTTTTGAACACTCTTTGCTATCTTTATGTAATAGGGGCATTGTTTAAAATTCGCCGGATGGTCTTCAAAACAATTGACACATTTTGGATCATTTGTACGCCCTAGTGGACATTTTGTGTAATGGTGGTTTTCTAAGCATTTTATACATCTGCTTTCTAGTTTGCAATAATTTTTTGTATGCCCATAGCGCATACAATTAGAACACTGGGGTATAGTTCCATTAGATTTGCTTTTAGGTTCTACCATTATAATCGAGTGAAGAAATTTATCCAGATTAAATATACTTTTCGCTATCTCATTATTAATTAGCGATACCATTACTAAGGGTGTCGGAAGATTATTTTTGTTAATAATTCGTCTGACATAAGTCACTGGATATTTTTTTTGTAGTTCTTCTCTTATTTCTTCATCCGTAAAGGTAAAAGGGACCCCTCGTAAAACCACAGAGAGATTTTTGTTTTTTTCAGTTGAGAAGGTATGATATTCTACCTTTTCATCGTCATAATATTTTGTTATCACTCTAAAATCATCAATAGATGTTAGCATAACCTTTAGGGTTTTACCTGTAACTTTAGTATTAAACAGGCTTTTACATTTCGTTTGTAAATCTTCCAAAATTTTTTTGTAATCATTTGCGTTATGTAAAAAGATGGGAGGAATTTTTACTGTTTCAACAATTTCATTTTCATTTTCTAACATATTCGAGCTCGATAAAGGTTGAAATCTATTTTTAGTTTCTATTGGACTAATATCAATATAATATATACCTTGTTTTTTAATTGGAGATTGATTAGGTGTGTTATCACGTTCTCTCTTTCTTGAGTCGCCAACTGATTTGTTTAAATCCATTGTTGTAATTTTCGTAATACCTAGCTGGCTAGAGGTACTATTTTTAAATGAATCCATTCCAGTTTTCACATTATTATTATTGCCAGGCATGCGATTTATAGTAAAAAATGAAAGAAAATGCTAAAGTTTTAAATGTGAGCACTGTAGAACAGAGTAAATTTTAAACAGTACACAATAATAACAAGAACTTTGAACGCACTGCTTCGTATCACAGTCAGAAGCCAACTGAGCATTCTTAATTGCTAATAAAAATGGATGTTGCCCACCAAATGGACATCAATAATTGGTTTATTTTATCAAATTAATTTCAACACAGTTCAAGTACGTGTACAGTATATTACAATTTCAGACTGTACCGACTGTAATGTAATGTACTGTCCAGAAATGTACATATTTCATTTAAATATGGTAAAGGCATATCAAATGGTTTTTCTACAGCTTATATTAAAAATAATAATAACATTAAGATATACTTACCATCTCTATAGATGACACAAAATTTATCCGTAGTTATAAATTGAGTGAAATTTTTATATTTATTTCTACAAGCTACAGTTGGCATTACTGGCAAATGGACTTCCTTTAAATCTTCACTGTACACGAAATCCTCAGTAAGACCCCAGCCGACAATCTAAATCATGATTTATATATTTATTTCATTTAAGTTTTCATTTAAAACTAAAATTATTAAATAAAACTGAAGAAACAACACAGTTATCAACAGCTGGTTTGCAGCGCCTGAATCAGTTTGAACTATATATACAATATATACTGACAGCAAAACTGAACACACAAACACACAAACTCAAATGTTTACCATAGGAATGTTTTTGTTATTGGGTGAGGTGAATAAAAATAAGGATACACTGACTAGGTTTTACTCATAAGTAAAGTATACTCTCGCCCAACATGTGAATTAAATTATACTTTACTTCCTTTACATACCGTATACTCGCAAGTATTCACTAGCTACTCTATTAATCACTTTCCATACTAAGAGTAAACGCTTACCGTAGAGCTTATTACGCAGGATTAAACAACTACCAAAGGCTAGTTCTGTAATAATAATAAACAAAACAGGTGGTAATAATGACTGAAAACAAGGTTACAAGTAACGATGACGAAAATGTGAAAAAAGTGGGTGATAGAGAGAAAGCTGAGCAAAAGAACATAAAGTATGTTAAATAAGTCGATGTTGCCATAGCTTTCGTCAGAAAAAGAAGCGGCATGGCTAGCCATAAAAAATGATTACATAATTAATTCTGGAAAAGCAATTATTGCTAATAATCTCAAAAAATTACTGAATAACAAAGTCCTCTGTAAAGAAAAAAAGTAACATTATAGCGATCGGCAATAAACCAATAAAATTACTTGAATGGATATTGAAAACTATTGAAAAAATACCTTTAATTTTATTTGAATATTTTAAACCGTTGCCAAGATATTCAACTATAAACATTCAATTTTCTTCGTTTTTTCCCATTTTTTTGTTTCTTAAACAAAAATTAAAAGCGGATTTTCTTATTAATTTCGAATAAATAAGAGAGTTCCAATGCTGATAAAACTTAAAAGATATATAGTAAAGTAAAGGATACTCTCGCCCAAATGTAAATAAGACTTTACTTCCTTTACCTACAGTATACTCTCAAGTAAAGATATATAGTAAAACTATATATATATATACATATAATCATAGATGTGTAAAAATCCAATTTTGAAAATTCGACACGATCGCAATACTTCCTCTTAAAAGGAAAAAGAGATGTTATATATATCAGAGATATTTTCCGTGACAGCCTGCTTCTTTTTATATAGCATCCTGATGATGGGCGAACGCCCGAAACCGGTCGATGACCACAAAAAGGAGCAGGCTATCACGGAAAATATCTCTGATGCTTTCCGTGATAGCCTGCTTCTTTTTATATAGCATCCTGATGATGGGCGAACGCCCGAAACCGGTCGATGACCACAAAAAGGAGCAGGCTATCACGGAAAATATCTCTGATGCTTTCCAGCTCTGCGGAACCAACCACAACACACACACATTTATATATATATATATAAATGGATAAATACTTACTGTTCCTAAAGCGTTACTAGCAGGTACAAAAAGTAATGAAATATCCAAACAGGCTGGCAGTACAAAGTTATTAAAAACGAATGGATCTTCAATATATAAAAGAGCTATATCATGTTCATAACTAGTCTGCAAACCGGCATACGTTTCCCGTGTTAAAAACTTCCTCACCTGTGCTAAGGGAGAAGAAAATCTCTTTAATGTAAGGCAAAAAAAAGGAAGAAATTAATGAATATAATATTCTTTTTTTTATAAGAAATAATGTTATCTTACACCAGTACTTTGTTGGTGTTCTTCAAATATGATGTAACTACGTTTATATTTTCCACCTGCCACTATAAAGTCCGCTTCTGAAAACATTGTCCCCGATGTTGGGTGAAATAAACAATGGGCGGCTGTAGGAAAATAATAAATTAATAAAGTAAATAATTTAAGAAAATCTTGTAAGAACCATTATTAATCTCAGTTTAGAGAGTGTCAAACATCAAACACTCCCCCCCCCCCAAACGTAAATTACCACTAATTCAATTTTCTCATGCTGTAAATAAAGGAGAAAAATATCTGGCGTGAAACACTCAGACGACTTTCTCTTCTCCGTTATTAAACAATTTAATCAAGAATTTTTTTTTAAAATTGCAACGTTACCATGTTTATAGTTGTGCTGGCCATAAAAACGGTGGTGAGCGGCCTATGTGGAGCGCTGTATGTCGAAACCAACAAAGCTTGTGCAAACTTAAATTTAAACTAGCTAATAGACTCCCCAATACCCCATCCAAACATTTTTTTGTTTATGATCATAGCACTAGTTTTGTCAATTTCAGGATATTTTACCCATATATTTCATATAATAGCAATATTAAATTCTTCTTTTAAATAATTGTAACCTTCGATGTTCATATAAATATTAATTATTCATAATTATTTTCAATTTAGAAGAATGACATATTTCCAGTCTTACACGATTGTTTCCGAAATAATTCCACCAAATTCACAAGGAGAAAAAAGAAATGCAAATTAGAAATCAGATTTTTTATCCAAACAAAACAAAAATTTTACTGATTCAATATATATATGCCACTGGATTATTTTATGCTTACTAAGATGTTAACCCGTGAAGCCTGACATCAAGAATTGTTTCTAAACCAAAAGAATTTCATCAATTCTGAATTTTGGGGATTTCATTTTAAATCATATCAATGTAAAATATATTTTAACTTGGGTGTTGGTACAGTTATTAAGATTTTTTATTAAAAATACTGTATTCACTGTTAGGTGTGTATTACCCCCAATCACGTTTACCTCTATGTGGAGACGGGGGTGAATTTGCTGTTGTTGTTTACTTCGAAGATGCATTTCAACTACCATCTGAAGGTGTTGAACCTGCCTCAATCCAGAGTCCCCAAAATTTTGGCGTTGGAAGTTATCAGGAAAAAAGCCTATATTGGTTTGGAAGTTGGATAAGATTGGCGGAGAAATATGAATATGTATTTAGCCCCTCTATCACTGACTGAAATTGTTGGAGAAATCATCTGCCAACCGTGATAGTCAGGTTTAGAACGGTTCATCGGGAGGAGGTTACTGCGTCGGCTAGGTCATCCGTTACATTTTCACATTATGGACAGTTGGATCTGAATGAAAAGCTGCTTTTCTTTGAACGGCACGATAATAATATGACATACTCTCTTCAGCATTTGCGGTGGCTAAGAGGTGAACTTTTGTACCTTAATCACACTGTTGGCTGGAGAGGAATGTCCAGACGTATTCTCTATGCAATTTAAATGCTAGAGAAGATATCGTTCACTTTCTTGCAGTATTACGTTCACTTTCTGATGGAATTTCGATTACGTTATTTGGGTCTCCGTACCCTCACTGTGACCACACGGAGAGATCATTCAAATGCTCTGGGCTGTCATGGCCTCATAAATTTCGCTAGGTTGTTGACGTTGGCTGGTGCAGGAATTTATTTCTGATTATTGTAAATTTTTATCACGCAACTTAATTTTGTGTAAATGCAATTTTTGTATCACAAGATTTTGTTGTTTTTAATACTATTCTTTGATTTATGTAATTTCGAAGAAAGTATTCGTCAATCAAGTAATATTATTATTATTATATTTTAATTCGCAATTTTTTTAATCTCGCCGTAAAACTTTAGTAATGTATGATTTGTGTGGTTTATTTGGTTGCATATTTAACTCAATATCATCTCTCAAAATGTTTTATTGTGGGGCGTTAATTTTTTTTTCCAATTTTTATATGCATGTTAAACAATTATTCATTATTATGTTGATAATAATATCTTTAATAACCAAGAAAGATATTATGAAAAGTATTATTTTAAATTTTAATGGAACATTTGAATAGTATTCATTTCCAAGGAGGCTTCGCGCTACCTAGGGCCGGCCATGTACTACATTACAGTAAGGAAACTCGGCGTTCTAGCCGGTATATTATACTAAGCTCTGATGTATTTATGAAAAAATTATTAAAAAAAAAAAAAGAAAAGATTTTTGACTAAAGACGCTCAAAAACAAACTATTGTTCCAAAACGCTTGGACACAATAATTACAAAAGCGGTTTTGAGAATCTAATGAAAAAATAAATAGAACAAATTTAAAAATTACTCACCTGTCAGTACAAAATGTTTATGAATCAATGTACCGCCGCACATTTGCATAAAATGATGTCTACAACTGAAGGCAGTTTCGTTGCATTGATTGAAAAAACTATTATTACTAAACAGGCCAACATGCCATGGATATTTTCCATATTCACTTTTAGCACCAAGCGATATCGTTGCCTGTCCGCTATTTGCTTGATTTTCTATACCACATTCTAAAAATATCAGTTTAATATGAATTCGTAAGATTATTAATAAAAAAACCATGATTATTACCTAATTTATTTAGTAATTAAATTTATTTATTTATTGGAAAAAAGAAGATAAAATTCCAAATCAGTGTACATGCGATCAGTCACCAGCGCAATCTAAATGTCGTCACTAGTACAAATCTAATTACTCAGTCTGCCACAATTATATCTATTCTGAGTTGTTCAATTGTAGTATGGAAAAAATTTTACTCCTTAACTATCAAACAATAATGAGATACTTACGTGCAATACAAGTGGGCAGGCGATCCTTCCATCTACCGCCAATCAAACAGGTAGTTGAGCCGGAAAACGCTAAGGGATCGGCAATCGTATAATGCGAATCACAACGATATTTGGCAACTGTGCCTGGTCTCATAAATTTATCACAATCAACATCTTGTTTTTTATACAAACATTCAAATCTTAAATTATCTTTCTTTAAAGCACTGCATAATTCTGTGTAAACAATAAAAAAAGTTAATATTTACAAAAAAAAATCGCATAAAACACTCTCATGCTTTTCTCTAGCTGCAAACCTTAGACTTAGTTATAAATGGCAAATTTGTATTACATGTTTATCAATCTCTTCAATTTTATATGACTGGGAGAATGGAAATTTAATAAAACGACTTTATTGAGGAAAGCGTAACTTCCACACCCCCCCTCAAAAAAAAACCTTCTTTAAATGAATTTTCTCTTTAATGAAATTACAAACTAAAGTCATAGGTCTCTCAATATGTAACATCTGGGATTTTATCCATCGTAGCATGCATATTTCAGATATTCCTGTCCGTCTTCGGATTTTTATCAGAAGTTCGTGTAGAGATTTGACTTCAAGTTAATGTTTCTGTGACGCACTACACTTGTTGATCGTATGAGGGCGTTTATAAGGTTATGTTACTAATTGTGTGTGTTTAATAATAATATTGGAATGATTATAAATTACATACGAAATTAGAAAATGGCTTATAATAAATAGCGTGTTTTGAAGAATATTTTACAATTACTTTTAATATTGGTGTTAAGTATGTTTAGGTTCTTGTCAAGGCATTTTTATTAGGGGGGGGATAGGAAATTTCAGATTACATTATACAAATAAGAAGTTTGAAGAAAGAGAATGCATTAAGTAAACAGAAGAGACAGATCAGATCTTATTATAAATGCTATTGCATTTGTAATGTTCGATAGCAGTATAAATGCTATTTATTATAAACCATTTTGTAATCATAATTTATAATCATTCCATTTTTTTTTATGAACACACACACACACCACATAGTACCATAACGTTATAATCTCCCACATACAATTAACAAGTGTAGTACATAACAGAAAACTTAAGTATTAACCCACACTGAATGTCAATTTGGAACTTTCTGCGGTTTTTCGTTTTTATGCTAGGCTGTCCGCATACACCAGAGATCATTTTCTAAAAACTACTTTCGTGGGCTCAGGGGACCTAAAACTTGTGTTTCCGATCAAAACTCTACATCGAAAATTTGAAGTGATTATAATACTTCCTCTAACAGCAGTTAGAGAAAGTAAAAATATAAGCTTCATTTGTGTAAAGATAGTTACTTTTGTCATTAAAATTAAGGAATATTGATTTCCGACAATATACTGGAAACTCAAATATCTAGTTCATAGATAGAATGTCGCAATAGACACGATCGCGTGTCCAGACTCAATAAGTACTGTGCAACAATTGTCTTAAGTTATTTATTTCAAACTAAAAATAAATTTCTGTGAATTTTTCCCTAGAAAAGCCATCGTCTATTATTGTCTACATACAAACGCTATTATAGATAATCGCAAGACACGAAGCTGTGACGAAGACGCAAGACACTGTAACCAGGTATGGTGTTGGCCTAAAAGAATGCCATTTTTTAAAAAATATAAAAATTTTACATACTTAAACATTCTGGATTTTCTCGAAACCATGTACCAGACGTACAAACATAAATAGCATCAGTTGTTAATGTATCATTTGGTGCAAATCCCTGACCACAATTCATTCTGACCTTCTCATCTGGCTTTACATAAAGGCCACTTTTAAGTTCACAATTTGATTCACAATTCAGTTTTGTATATGTAACCCCACCACGCTGGGAAGGTAGTAAACAGCTGCCACTGAAATTTAAGTTTCAATGTAAGTTAAGTACTAATCGGAAACGATTCCTTAAGAGAATCGTTAGTCAAATATATATATATATTCCGACGCAGCCAATTCTTCTTTCCTTGATGTCTTGATCTTCCTTCATTAGGAAAATCTTACCCGCCCAAATTGCTCTTGGTCAAGATTCGGTTTTCAGTTTTCAACATTATCTTATCATTGTTCGTCAAATCACCAGTCCGTAAATATTTTTCCACTACCATCTGTTAAATCCTTTCTTTTTCACCTCCCGAGACGTCACTCTGTTCCACACAATACCATTTAGCATTATGATGTGTCTTCTGGCTTGTAACAACCTATAATCTACATCACTACACTGCTCCCAGATCTGCAATAACTGAAGTCTGAAGTAATGAAATTCTTTGACCGCTTTTACGAAGCTTTGCAGTTGTGAAATGTTTACCTCGGTAAAAAGTAAGTTATGGTGCGAAGAAGAAGGAAATCAGAGGGCGGTGCAAGGTCTGGACTATACATAGAGTGAACGAATGCTTCAAACTCTCGGACTTTCAATTTTATGGGATCGCCTGACGTATATTATTAAAAACGGTCTAAAAGTATTGTCTTATTGTAACAAATACCATATCACAATACACGGACACTATTTATAATACATACGTGGAAAAAACAAAATCTTTATTTGTCGTTGGACATGTTTCAACAGCCTCATCCGATCCATCAGCACAATCACGACGTCCATTGCAAATTAGATTTTCATTTATACAAACGCCATCAAAACAGCGGAAACCATTAAAACATCTGGAATAGGAATAGGAAAATAATAAATAAAATTGATTAGGAGCAAATATAAATTCAATTAAGATTAAATTGGAATATAAATTTGATGCATGTGTTTAAGTATGCCGTCTCAAATCGAAAGAGAACATTCAGTTATTTGTTTAGTGATATTCCTTCATCAGGCAAGGTTTCCCAAACCTAATTTCATCCATCATTAAACATGTTTTCACAGAAGATCGTGCAGAGAAAAACAGTGAAATTTAAACTGTGCCTCTAAAATGGCACTACAGTAACGCTTCAAACGATGGTTGCAGTCTGCCCAATCAAACCAGCACTACAATTCAGGGTTCCCTTAAGATAAAATTGAACAGGAAAACTTCTCGAGGTCTGGTAGAACTCTAAACACTCTGGCATCTTTGGGGTTGCAAACCAAGTTTTGGAAAGCGACTGTAGTATCTATAGATCGGGGAAAATCTTTCGATTTCCTCTTTTATAGAGGAACATATTGAAAAATCACTCACTTTATCTATCTCTAATTAAGACAATTTAATCGAGAAATTTTCTTTGTTACCATGTTTAGTTGGGCTGGGCATAAAAGTGGTGGTGGAGATGTTATTGTAAACCTGAGCGGCTTTATGTCTCTTGTGCAACATTTAAATTTAAAGTAACTGACAAACCTTTAATATCCCTTAAAAATCTATTTTTTTGAAAATTGTTTCAAATAAATTTAATACTATCAATACAGCAAGCATTCAAATTTTAAACAAAATCGTTGTAACCGTGTTTGAAAAAATTCCAAAAATCTCAAAAACCTATTCTGTAAAATCACACTTCCAGTAAACCGATTTTCATCAAATCTGGAATTCTATTCATGCTTCTAAGCCGATCAAGAAGAAAGACGAAACTAGTGAATTTTCTATTAAAACATTAAATCAGTTTGAGTCCCTATAAATGCTGGAAGAAAAATGGGGATGGGCTCACGCCATTTGTCGGGTCCAGAACATTTTGTAACACTTACAGATGGCTAAATCCAACAGAACATGAATGCTGACGATAACAGACAGGCAAGACTGTTTGTCAAAAAAGAATTTCCCGTTTTTATGAAAGAGCAGTATCACACAGCATCCTCCCAGATTGCGCCCCCCCCCCATGGGCCATGATGTTAAATATTGTATATTAATAGATTTACCTTTTCTTTTGCTCAAAATCATTAACAGTATTGTTTATCCAACGCAGATGTTTCGATACATTAGTCGATGGTGAAAAATCATTATTAATATAAGCGCTGGTAACGCCCATCAAATAATATCGATCATTTTTTTTGTAAACTAATCCTCCGCCAGTATCCTGTTCACGTCTTCCTATAATTTATTAAGAAATAATTTCATAAAATAAATTAGTAAGTTTAAATTATTATTATTATTATTATTAAACAATAATACATTTTAGTTTTTACATACCATTCGGAGTTAGTAAACAGAATTTATCATAATTAATAAATCTTAAATATCTAATAGAAGAATATTTTTTACGACATTCCACAATATCGATATACTGAAGATAGGCCTCTTTCAGCGTAAGGCTGTATTTAATATCTCCTTTGAGACCCCAACCTGCAGTCTGTAAACAAGTATGTCTGAAAGTTTTTAAATCTTTAATTTAAAAAAAAATAAAAAAAGGAACCCTCATGATAACTAGCAACAAGAATTTTTTTCCACAGTCAAAGCCATGAGGGTACCTGTTCGTTACAGATTAAAAAATGAGCAGTAGCTCGTACTTGAGGTTGCTGATGTTTTGCTGATAGGACAAAGTCGACTGTTCCACGTATTTAGAATTGGATCTACATACGAATAACTGTTGTCTGAGAAGGTTATACAGATATATAAAGCCTGTCAATCAAAGGATTTTGCCATTATACTCAGACACCGGATAACCTAAAACTATTAAGACCTGGCTGCATTGAGATTCCATTAAGGACTTGATAAATGTGCTCAAAACTTATAAGGGGGTACAAATTTTCTGAAGTAAAATTTAATCCATACACTTTCGTCAGGAATATATTGTATGAAAAAGAGGTTGTTTTTGTCGCTTTCTTTTACAAATCCGGAAATATTTTAGTAGCGATACCAATCGAAAAACGTTCAGAGCCATTTTCAAGCACCACATATAAAGTGAAATGTAACAATCTGTTACGAATACCCTCACGTATTACTGTATGTGCAATTCTGATAAAATTTTCTAATAAATAAATAATACTCTTATAAGAGTAAACATAAAATCCATTTCAACTAAATTTATGCTAAGTTATCGATATCGAATTGAATCATGGAGAAAGAAGATACTTTTGCTAACAGAATACTAAAAAACATACCTGTACAATACGGTCTGGTACATCGAAACGATTATTGTTCCAGTCTACACAGATTGGCAATACTAAATCGTTGAAAGATACATCCTGCGCTAAATTAATTACGGCTACATTCTCTGAGTAACTGTTTATATCGCCAACGTAAGTTTCTGGTATAGATATATCATCTACCTAGATAATAATTACAAAATAAAAATATTAATTAATTACTGGGGAAGGGATTGGTTCTGTAGCAGACTGGACTCTCACGTGGAGATCCCGGGTTCGAGTCCAGCTATGCTGCCCTTGGATTTCCTTTTCCTAGGAGCCTCTACAGCACATTGTCCGGTGATGAGCAGTGTTGTCTGCAAGAGAGAACACTGTCCAGAGGCCGGCAGTGCACTGAGAAGGTTTCGGGCGCCAATGACCATAGATTAATTTAAAAAAAAAATTAATGTTAATGTAATTATTAAAAAAAATTAATGTATATGATTAATTAAAAAAATTATGGTAATAGATATTGACCATAGATTGATTAAAAAAAAAATTAATTACTGAAATCGTTATCTAATACAATTAATATCTCTATTTTTGGAGAAAATTTCTTAGCACTTGTATTTTCTTTATGTATCATTAATATAACCTATGTATAAGAAAAATATAAAAAATAGTAAAACAAATTAAAAAGTAAAAATTGAAATAATGAGTAAATAAATAAAAAATCAATATGAACTCAGTGCTCAACAATTCTTGCGTTAAAGTCTTTTCCCTTCACATACAGAATTTACTCTAATTGGTAGGCAAAAAGAAGAGAGCATATTCCCAATAATGAGACAGTGAATTCATTTCCTTAAATGTGGCCGGTTTTTGGATTTCTTCCAAATCATCAAGGGGTTTACAAATTACAACTCACCATATCTGCGTAGAGACCTGATTTCCTATCTTATATTTTGGATACACTCTATAGCAGAAGTTAGTCTCTAACTGAAAATTTGACGAAACAGTTCTCTGACGATAGAGGAAAACGAGATCGATTCATTTATTAAGGAAAAGAAGAATATAATTTCAGATATTTTAATAAGAGAGTAAAATAAATTTCAGAACATCTTTTTAAAGTTAGAGTGCTTTATAGATTTACAAAAGTAAACGTTATCTGGTTTGTTAATAAGTTTAATTGAAGACAAAGTTTAGGTTAGAGGAAGTGACCTAAATATATTGAATTAATTACACGTCTTCATTCGATTCTTTTTTAAATCGCTGAAACTTGAGCTCAACAAGGAAAAAAAGTTGTTGAAAAATATGCCTTCCCATGTTATTATACGGTCACATTTGGATGAATACAAAATCAAGACACTGTATATTTATTCTTATAATAAGTGTGTATGCTCCACACTTAATGCTAATGTTCATGAGTGTTTATCTCACAAGTATGTAACTCACTTTTATTCATACGGCTATTATAATTTCAAAATAGGTTTAATGAGATATAAAGCTGTTGTAATGAAAATAATCTGCCACAAATAGTAGACAACTAACGTCTGAAAATAACAGATAACAGTTGTGGTTTGCCTCACCTTCCGTCAGATGGAGTTCGCTTAATTAGAGGACAATTAGAGATTCAGGAATATATATATATATATTATCAAAATACCGCCATGAAACTTAAAAGCTGTAAAAGACATGATCTGTTGAAATTAATAACTAGTAAAATATCTTTCGCCAAATAATACAATAAAATTATTCCGGTTCCAAAATGGAAGCACTAACAGTAGGAAAATCTAGGAAGATGATAAAGATGAGAAAGACCACTAGTTCTAGGCAGGAGCTAAAGGGAAAAAAAGGCAAAGCCCTCCAAGGATCCAAGGCCAGTGAATAAATATACAGGGTGCCCCATTAAAACGGACCACTTTTGAAATAACTCTTAAACAAGAAATATATCAAAAAAGTGAACATAAGTTTGTTGAAGTATTTGCAGTCTAGTTTATGATGATGTTAATGATATTTGATTTTATTACTACTCCCTTGCACCTAAAATCGGTGACTGAAAGTTGCGATTTCCTTTTGACCCCCACTTGTTACTACTGTATTGAAAACTACTAAAAAAATGAAGAAAAATGCCGTCAATTTCACTTCAATATTACAATCCGTTGCCGAGATATTTAATCATAAAGATTAAATTTTCGTCGTTTTTTTCCTATTTCTTTGTTTTTTAAACTAAAATTAAAAGCGGATTTCCTTATTAATTTCTAATAAATAAGAGAGTTCAAATGCTGACGGCACTTAAAACCTATTTTAGAACCATAAGGGACTTAAAAATCACGTAAAATATCATTAAAACAAAACAATATTCCAGTTAATTTACAAAAATCTATAAAAAAATATTTCCTATCAATTCAAAATGACCTTCTCGGCTTATCCGGACAAGCGCAGTCGCTGCCCAACAGATGAAGTTGCTACTTCTCGTATCATGTCTACCGGAATTGTGATCTCGCCAATAGCTGCTTGATCGGGAGATAGTGACCGGTAAGCTGGCCTTCCAGATCGCCAGGTTTAACCCCTCTTGAATTTTTTCTTTGTGGATATCTCGAAGAAAAAATTTATGTCAGGGAACCAACAACTCCAGAATCACTTAGAGAAGACTTAATTCAAACCTGCTTAGCAATACCGGCAGACATGATACGTTTAGCAACTTCATCTGTTGAGTAGCGACTACGCTTGTGCCGTTTAGGCCAAGGAGGTCATTTTTAATAAATAGGAAATATTGCGTTATCGATTTTTTTAAATAACTGGAATAATGTTTTGTTTTAATGATGTTTTAACTGATTTTTAAGTCCATCATGGTTTGAAAATAGTTCTTAAGTTCTATCAGCATCTGAAATTTCTTATTTATTAGAAATTAATAAGAAAATCCGCTTTTAATTTTAGTCTATGAAACAGAGAAATAGGAAAAAAACGACGAAAATTTAATCTTTATGGTTGAATATTTCGGCAACGGTTTGAAATATTGAAATGAAATTAACGGCATTTTTCTTCATTTCACTAATAATTTTCAATACAGTAGTAAAACGTGGTGGTCAAAAGGAAATCGCCACATTCAATCACCGTTTTAAGGTATAAGGCGCAATAAAATCACAAAACATTAACACCATCATAAACTGGAGCGCAAACACTTCAACAAACGTTATGTTCACTTTTTTGATATCTTTCTTCGTTTAAGAGTTATTTCAAAAGTTCAATCTATTTAAAATAAGCATAAATCTAAAAAAATCAAACATTAGTAATTATGAGTAACTCCCAACATGGCGGATGCCGAACTACGGACACCTGGTTACTGCCACTCTTCCTACGTTTAATCTTCCGATTAATTACATATCGGTTTGTTTGTCTATTATATATGTTACTCTGATTTACGGTTTCGCATTTAAAAAAAATAAATTATTGCTTTGGGCTTTAAATATGTTCATTTTATGCTATATTGCATGCATGTTGTTTATGAAAAAGATCCTACAGTTTAAATTCTATGATGTTTCATTTAAATTTTACTAATAATAGCTTTGTTTCAGCTAAAGGTGTTTATACTAGGACTAGGAAAAATGACTTAATACATTAAAAAACAAAAGTAGATTACAATTTTAAATGTATTAAAATAATATTCATTTAAGAATAAATTCAATAAATCGTAATTGTTCAATAATTGTAATTATTAAATAGAAACTCATTTATCCTAGTGATCGCTCACCAAAGAAAAAAGCGACACGCGCCGAGCAATATACCGCAAGGTGTTGTGGAAACTGTTGTGAAGCGCAAACAAAAAATGAATTTATTAAATAAATAGTTTCAAAGTAAGTGTAATGAGAAGATGCAAGGCTAATTCGATACACTCGATCTAATGGATTTCATTCTTACTCTAAGAGAACGAAGAATTTTTTTGTCCTATTTCTTACTTACATTTCTTTCTTGAGCATTGGAATCTGGCGTCATCCAATCATAAGCAATTTTACCAGCTGCTACCTTAAAGTATGCTGGTCTAATCACACTTTTATTAAAGGAATCGTAAACACAACTGGCAGCTGTTACAAATAACAATTATTTATAAAATACCAACATTATTTATTTTATTTAAAATAAAAAAAAAGAGATTAATAATTAACAATCCAAATAATCTTACCTGTAAGTACAATATGTGATGATATTAATGTACCACCGCAAATATTTTCATAGTTATTTAAAAATTTATCAAACTTATAGATACCAACATGCCAGGGAAATTTCCCACTTTCTGACGTATATGAACCAAGATCAGTTGGAACGTCTTGTGTATATCGCTTACCACATTGTGAATAATCTAGGTAATTGATTAAATAAAAAAATTATGCATTATTCATAACATGAAAATGAAAGGGGAAAAAATATTACAGTCTTAGTAATGAGTCATAATTAAGATCTAATAAATAGACGATGTAAGCATGTAAGAAGGCGCAATAAAATTGCGTCAATAGCATGCTGTTGTAAATTAGTTGAATTGCTCCCTTCTATCTAGTAAACATTTGAAAATCATAAAGTGTGCGCAATAAAAAGTCAAATTTTTAAGATGCCAATGTAACAAGACAATGTAGCACAAACACTCAAAACAAAACAAAAATTATAATAAAGGCGCCATTGTAACTTTCTTGTCCATTACGCAGTAATGTTCATCAACTGTCGCAGTTTGATATTTTTTAAACTTACTAATATTAACAATGTTGATAGGTTAAATTTTCAGTATTGCAAAATTGAAATGATATTGAATTATCTTTTAAATAGTAACTGTTACTAAACATATAAAACATTTTTGGAAAAAAAAAATGGATTTCTTTTTTTATTATCACAATAACAAAAATTTCATAACTTAGAAAACTGACAAAGTTAGAATTAATTCACGAGTTGCGAAGACGAATTATATAAAAAAATCCGAAAATTAATACTATATTCTAAAATAATGCTTGTGAATCTATTATACATTTTTTTTAATTTACGTATTTATGTGTAAAAATATCCTACTAGTTTTATAAAAACAGGTTTTTGCCAGGGAAATCTATCTAATCAAAAAATGAAATTATAAATAGTTTTATTTATAGTACCCATTCATTTCGAAATCAAATAAAGGGGGCTCGAAAATAAAATGTGATAGATTTTTTGTTAAATTTTATCTTTTCGTTAAAATAAATAACAAACATACTTACCAATATTTCTATTTTTTTGGCTTTCCAACATTCCAATTAAACCTTGCAAATAAAAAAAAAAACTATTAATGCAACTAAATAAAAAAAAAATTATTAAATAATTATAAATACATTTCTGTAAGGTATTGTAATTGTCGATATTGTAATTAATCGATAAAAAAGAAAAAGAAATAAGAATATGTCGTCACAGTCTATTTAACATTCTAGCAACCGGTTTCAGTACTTACTGGACCACTTGCAGAGCCAACAGATTTTTACATATTGTTGATCAACAGCCATCAAATACTAAACTTCTGTTGACTTTGAAGGATTGCTCAGTAAGCCACTGAGGAGGGGGGTCAAAATAAATAAACTGTGGTTCGCAAAAACTTAAGAGAAATTCTTTCTACTAATTTCTATTATGTAGTTTTCAATTATAACAATATGTTTACAAATTTATTTAAACAAAAAAAAAAGTTAGAAAAAAAAGGTTGCAGATACGCTGGCCAAACACAAGCTTCCTAGGATTTAAATCTTGAGGAGTCGTATAACAAAATGTCTAGATCGTATGTGAAGTTTATTCGAGCTGAAGAAAGTCGATCTTGCTTGCAATAGAGGGGTTAATACAGAGAAATGGCCCCTAATACCAAGGAATTTTTTCCTCTTAATATAATTAGCCTGCTTGTTACACCAGACTTCAACATAACTCAGCCTAGAAGTGATTATCGAAAAGAATCGATACTTGCATAAATTCAAAATAATGGCTGACAAATCATGTCACTGCGATCATCAATCAACACAAATTTAGCGCCATACCATCCTTCAGCATCCTATTATATTTGAGCCTAAAAGAGAAGAGGTGATATCTTTGGCCAGCAACTGACTTTAATTTGCTGGTACAAAAACTATTTGTGTGAAAATTTTATAAAATTGTTTTAAACAAATGTTGCTCTTCAACTAATTATAATTAATTTTAATTTTCAAACAATCACAGTTTGGTGTAATTTTATTCAGTTTTTAATATTAAGTCATTGTTTCCATTATTTTCCTCCTAAAAATTTAATTAAGAAACCAAAAAATATTTTCAAATAAGTCTTAGACAGATATATACATATATATATATATATATCATGTAAGGTAATTTATGGAAACATGTATTAATTCTGAAAAACACTTGAGTTTTCGGGTCAGCGGTTTGCTAGAAACCGACGTTTCGCCCATATTGCAATGAGCTTCTTCAGGATTGTTACACCTTGAAAGCTAATAGAGCACGAAAATCATATAACTCTTTTTTTTTCTTCCACATCATTCAGGCCGTCCCTGAGCTTGCCCAGTGAAGCCATCGACCTCAAAAAGAGAAGGAAGGATGCTTGTAACTTGCATTTCAGTACTTCTTCATACAGTAATAAATGTTAAATGAAGTTGGCCCCGCTTTGTTATTTCCATTCCAATTAGAATTAATTATATTTCCATTATTTGAATCGTTATTTGTAACATTTTGATCATATGCATAAATTTAACAAGATGGAAGTTTTATTGCGAAACTAAAAAAAAAAAAAAAAAATTAGTGTAAAACACTCACACGACTTTCTGTTACCGCTGTTAAAACAATTGTGTATAAAATAAGTGTAGTATAGACGGGGTGAGGGGACAAGTACCTATCCAGATGGGTGTGGAAGTAAATACACTGTAATCCTGAAGAGAGCGCCAATAACGATGAACAATAATTCATAAACAATCAAAAATGTTACAAATAAAAGTGTTAGGTTTTTTATCTGTGCAATTGTGATGGAAGCAAGAAGCAGGAAAGTTAAATATTTTAAAAAGTATCAGTTAGAGGAAATTTGTACGTTGATTGGCAATAAGGGTATAATGAACAGGTACAAACCGTTAGAGTAAGAATGTAATTTTATTCAATGCAAACTCTTAGCCAACTCTGTTGTAAAAGAAACCATACTGTTGTAAAAGAACCAACCACCACAACAAACCCCTTTTGTACCACTCTTTAATACAATATACAGTTTTATAACGAAGTTAAATAGACACAATCGTATTGTGCAGTTGAACGAGTTCACATCTACTACAAGCAACTACGCTGTCACGGGCTTCCACTAAATATAGAGGTAAACTTCTGGCAATCGAAGAAGTTTCAGAAGAAAAGGCATGCGCAGAAAATTATTCATCAGCTGAATACTGACTAACAAGCAAAAACATTTTATTGAATGGACTTACTACAATAAAAAGAGGGTGCCCAACTTTGATGAGGTGCAAAAAAACAGCACTCTGATCTATTGCAAGACCACGGTACTTAGCTAACAAAATAATGAAACAAAGAAAGAAATCAAAAAAAGAAGAAAGCGAGCGTATTGCAAGCTGTCGCATCGAGCAATGTGATAGTAATTCACGCAAGAGCAGCTAACAACAAGAAGTAAATAAAACAATTTGTTGGTAGAAAACATAAAATATCAAAAGTTGGGGGGGAGAAAAGAAAACAAAAAAAAGGAAATCAATTACTATGTACAATGGTTACAATACATTAATGGTTATGTACAATGGCTAATAATTAACTCTACTAGGCTTGTCAATTTAGATGGGCCAATTCCGACCTCAACAAGAAAACTTCAAGGTGTCTGCGGGATAGTACCTCTTGTCCCAAACCACATGCCGTGAACAGTGTAATCCTACCGCCATAGTGCTCTCTAAATTTTTCTTTATAATAAGGAATGCATTTTTCATATTTGTTTACATTCATTTGTTTCATAATTGTTCATATTCTCCAAATTCATCTTTGTTGCCTGATCGCAATCATTCGTTTCATAGCGAATTGTAGGATCCAGGATCATTGATTTCTCACTCTCGGCAAAAGCAATAATATCGGCGTACCTTGGAGCGCTGTTATTATCGATATCATATACTTCTTCGTGGCAGGTAAAACCTTTTTCGCTTAATAAGTCCATTAATGTGTGCTTAACTCGGTGATGGCGCCGCATCACAAGGAGCATACTATTTGGAAATGTCCAAGAATATGGGCCGGAGTTTCATTCTCTCTGCCACACATGCGGGAGAGGGGTCCAGCATTCTCCAAGAACTAGCCACCAACTCCGGGTACACCATGGAGAAGCGCCTAATGAATGTTAAGCTTAATGGCGTTTGTCCACTCGGAACCTAAATCAACTTTTTCTCACAGATGAAATTGTTCGCTTTCGGAGCATCTTTAAAGTGGCGACCACCGACACCCTGCCATTTACACTTGCTCCATTCTTCTTGCTTCAAAGGCCGCTTCTCTTAGGAAGCGTCGCAGGTGCCTTACAGATGGCTTTCGTTCTGAATTGCAATAAGAGGATCCAACGAACCTTACATTCCTGCACTTCCTTAATGTAGTCAAAGGTAGTTTGGAGAAGTGGATCCTCAATTCTCGCTAGTTTTTTTGCAAGGGACCAGTGTTTAGCGGAGCCACCCAATCACACGGTAATAATCCGAGAACTCGGATTCGATGAGGAAAGTAAAGCATTGCAGTTGAAGTGTTGGGAGGAAAAAACCTAGCATTGCCTTTACACTGCGCCTTATAAGGAACAATACCCCCAGCAATTCCGGACTCAGTTTAATTAAGGGTGCCGTTTGCGAAGGGGTTTGCGAGCATAGGGAATAGATATTGATTGATTACAGTCGGGTTTCAACAGACTACTCAATGACAGCTTGTCCATATTATTGTTTAATTTCTGAACGGCACTTTCCTAAAAATGAGTTCATCCGAGAAAGTAAAACCCAAATATTTGATTATTACACGTCCTTTATAGGTGGAATTAGATCTCCATCCTCCAATGTTAAATATTGTTTTGCAGTAATCCATTCTCCGCTATTATTGCCGTGCTCTTGACCGGATTTACTTTCAGACCAATTTCCCCTAACGTTCGGCGAACCATGTCAACTATTCTTTCAACTGCCTTCACACTACATGCCTTAATCGCCTGGTCATCAGCAAACCCCATTAAAATTATCGGATGTTCTGAAACATCAAGTCTATAACCAAATTGGCTCGCCAGATCAGAGACGCAAATCTCTCTGTACAAATGATTTATGGAAAGATTGAAGAGATTAGGCTAGTGCGGGGGCCCCCGTGGCACACCTTTACGAACCTGGATCGAACCCGATTTTTTGGGCCCTATACTGACGGTCAGTGAATTGTAGCACAACAAGGAAGAATCTTTAAGCTCTGAGTCTACTATTTTTGAGTTCACCTCGTATCCTGGCAATCTTCTGACAAAGCCTCGTTGACACGAGTGAAAAAATATCTGAATGTATCGGAAGTTTTGCAACTATAACTTCGCATCCAAAACCTTCTCCATTATACGAAGGATGATGGGGATCGGGAAATTAAATACGTTTTGATTCCACGTTGTTAACAAAAGTCATTGTTAAAAATGCAATGTTAACAAGAGACATTTCTTTCTTGAAGGAGATTTATTAACCTAGCAGAAATAAACACTAACCTTATGCCAAAATCAGCAAGTAAACAAGCAACCTTCCCCACAACCTTATCCCATATAATGTCTTTGCTCGGACTGTACACCGCTAATGGCGCGCTCATTTCGATGTTCAATATATTTCGGTCGACCTATAGCAGGGAAAAATTCGACCTTTTTGAGAAAAATTTCGATGTATATGGAAACATATTCGGTAAAACCGTACTCACCGTTTTTTACTTCAAATTCTTGCAATACTTTTAATGGAACTTATTATTGTATAGATGCAAGAATCGTACACTCTACTTAAGTAGCACATTAGATACAAAGAAAAAAAATATTCAATAATTTTGACCAAAACTTTCATACATACACACAGACCATTCCCTAAAATCATTATTGCTTTCTTGTACTTCTATAAGAGGACGCTTTGTGTGTGTGCTAACAGAATGCATCAAAAAAGAAAAGTCGCAAAAAGCTCAAACTATGTACAGATACTCCTACCGCATCAGAGACGAAGATTTCAGGCATAATCCATCAACGAGAAGTGCGACTTTACTGAATATTTTTTTTTCTCGAAACGGCTCCAACAATTTCCTTTAAACTTCGTACACTATCTACCACACACACATAACCTCATATCACTTTTATTTGTAAAACATTTTCCCCGGAAAAATGTTCTCAACGCATTGCCTCCTGGGTAATGCTCAAGACAGCCACTAAAGGAGGAGTACCCTAAGTGTAGCAGCACTGTCGGGTCGTGAATTTAAAAATTTGAATTTTTTTTTTATATTTATGTGTGTTTCTATTCGTGTGAACTGTTTGAAAAAAGTACAAATCACCGGAGCTGTATGTTCGGTCATTCCGGTCAGTAAAGTTTCATTTTAAAAAAATCCATCAATTGCATCAAACCACTCCAATGATTTCTTTTCAAATTACCTACAATATAATGCTTAGAATTTTTATTTGAGAGATTTTCCCATGAATATTGTTTCTTAGGGGATTCTGGGATTGCAGACTTATCTTTAACAAGCATTTCATAATATACCTACCTATACTTTCTACATACTACAAAAGTCAATAGAGAATGAAATATATATAAATAAATCATGAATACCAAAAGATAAAGAGAATGGTTAATCGCAAATGCACGACTTTATAGAATTTTTTTTTTTAGTTTTTCGCAATTTTCTCATAAATGATTGCAAAGATTATTCTCTTAAACTTAGTATACCTATAATACAAATAATGTGAAATTAAAAAAAAAACCTAACCTTGGTATTAGAAAATACTTTTCCAAGTAAAATTATTGTTCTAGGGAAGCAGAGGACTTCAAGCCTTTCCTTTGGTCCAATATAACAACCTGGGTGTGTAACACTCACACGACTTTCTCTAACTCTGATATTAAACAATTTAATCAGAAATTTTCGTTAAAACTGCAACGTTATCACAATGATTAGTTCGGCTCACTATAAACATGCATAACTGAGTGATTTTAGGTGGAGCGCTCTATATCAAAATCAACAAAGCTTGGACAAATTTTAATTCAAATTAACTAACAGACCTCCAACAAAGAACCATTTAAAATAATTTTTTTTTTCACAAAAATATATTTTCAAATAAAAGTGATACGTTCTATCCATGCAGCAAGCATTCCAAGTTCGTTGCAACCGTTATCACAATCATTCCAAAATAAAAACACTAAAACCTATTCTGTAAAATCACGCGTCTGGTTAATCGATTTTGAAATTCTTTCAATTCTAATGTGTATTAATATTAAGTAGGTAGTGAAAGCATATGAGGTGGTACTTTAGAGGAAAGCAAAATGCTACTGTTCCCCCAGAACCCTCAAAAAAATCAATTTTTCCGGGAAAAAGTTTCAAATAAAAGTGATAGGTATTTATGTGAGTAGATAGTATACAAAGTTTAAAAGAAAATCGATGGAGCTGTTTACGAGAATAACACGGAAACCTAAAGAAAAAAACATTCACTAAAGACGCACTACCGGTAGATGGATTTTGCCCTTATGGTGGTGGAAATTTAAGGGGATACCAAGTTTCAGCTTCCTGCGACTTTTTGTTGTAGAGGTATTCTGTTAACATACTCATACAGACACCATTCGATAAGAACATTAGTAAAAGAAAGTATCACTAAACATTTAGTAAAAATTCTGAATTTTTGTGAAAAATTTGGCCATCGTATCTGGAACACTGATACAAGTGAATGTCTCAGGAAAACTTAAAATGTGTATTACGGGAGGGGGGAGGCATTTTGATATATTTCGCAATATTCCCATAAATAACAACAAGAGACTAAAAAATAGATAGGGTGATTTTTTAAAGTTCAAATATTCCAACGTTACAAAGTTTAACGAATTATTGTACGGCATTTCGGCAAATTATATTTTTTAATTTGTTTTCCTTGTGTGAAACTGGCGTCATTCCTGTACGCTAGAAATAAATGTTTCTATACAGGTTTTTTTTTACTCCTCTTTACTTAAAAATACTAAAATATGTAGAATTCAAATGAATAAAAAACAACTTACAACTCAAACTGAAGACTAACCGAATCAACATCGCTATTCTTCTGCAAGTTGTAAGTTACTGGCACAGAAATCCATCTAGACACACGGTAAATAGAATTCCGTCGCTTCTTATCGAAACAGACTGAGCAAACTGATCGAACTTCAAGGACAGGATTATATCCTGCTGACAGTGTTAGAGTGGGGGAGACTACTACCTATTTAGCTGGTTGTAGGGGAAATGGAAGAAACGGATGTGAAACAATCCGTTTTAAAGATTTCTTTTTATCCAAATACAGTTTAATATCTACACAATTATTTGTCTCACTTGCTTAAGAGAACTTATTTTACAGTCGTAATAAATTTTCAAAATTAAATTTTTACCGGACATACATATTTTAAGGCCCCCCGGAGAAATAAACAGATCTATATATTCAAGGACACCACAGAAAGGCAGAAGCAGAAGAGCGCTAAAAATTTAGCGCGTACTAACAGACAATAGATCGATAATATATTTTATGTGTATAAACATTTGTTTTTACAAATCGAGTCTTCGTGAGCAAAACAAAATAAATAATATTTTATGAATACAGTAAACTACAATCCAGCAATGGAGTCAACAAACTTATCACGTGAGGTGTAAACAGATAATACAAAAACGAAAATTCGAACTTTAGTTACATTATAAGAGAACAATTAAAAAAGTAAAAAGAAATGACACTATTTTAATATGAAATTTTAAAATCAGTAAAATAAAAAAAATGTTAATCACAATAAGAACACAAATAAAGTAAATTAAACATCCGAACCAAATTAAAAAAAGAGACAAAAAGAAATTAATAGTTATTGTTTAATCAAATCTTGATATAGAGAATGGCAGATATGATATGATATTCGAGTAGTTCAAAAATATCTCTAATCTCTAATAATCAGTAACTAATTTTCTAATATTAGCGAGCGCAAAACAAAGCCACACAATATGTTCCAACGTTTCTGGCACTTTCTTGCATAACAGACAAATACTTCCTGCATCTATTTTATAAAATTTACCTCCCACGAAAAATCTAAGGGAATCAATTATTGGAAGCTAGGCGGTTTTGGCTAATAAATTTAATTTTCCTAGAGTTCACTCTAAACTGAATATAGTCCTCCAAATCACCCTGGGCACTTATCTCTCGGTAGAAAATATTAAATTTAGAGTTGAGCAATGATTTACCAGGGATAAGCCATGATTTTTTTAATCTTCAACTAAATTATTGAGATTACATTTTGCAGAATTCAAGTTATGATCTGTCCAAAAATGTTCACTTCTACGACAACTAACAAGTATCTTAGTTGAAGAGCCCAATTATAAGAGAATGGTAAATCAGTTTCCATTAGCCTTTTAAAACAAATCTTGGGAAGTCTGTCATCAATCATTATTGCCAACAGCTTCGCCCACCAATTCAACATTGCTCTGAATACCCTTCTTTTACATGATGGCATCCTTAGTCTAGCCTAACCAAAACGAGTTTGAAACAGCTTCCACTCGATCTATATAACAACATGCCTAAAACTCGGCACTACATAAAAGAGTCTCCTGGACACATCATTGAGGCGCGAACTAATAAATTCATAGAAAACTACTTCTTACACGAGTATGAAAAATCTGGTAATAAAACTTTTTCTGAAAAGTCGCAATTTTTACTAAATATCTAGTTCTTTTATCTCCCTCCAGGTTGTACAATTTACCAAAAAGGAAATTTTGAAAAGAAGCCTAACGTCTCTCTTTCTTAGAACTCCGCAAAAATAAATTTTTCTAGGAAAAATGTTTTCAAATTAAAAAATGAAAGAGTATTAGCTTAAGGAAAACTCGCAATTTCCTGTTGACTGATTTCCTTTAAACTTCGTGTTTATATAACATTTTAAAATTTCCTCTGAATTATAATCGCAGTTAGAACGTAACAGTAGAAAGAAGTCCAAGTAGTCCTCCAAAGCCTTCAGGAAAATCAAATATTCCCGAAAACAAAATTTGAAAACTTTAAAATCAAGAAAAAGAAACTGGAAAAAGTCACACTTCCGGTTGAACAGATTTTGATCGAAACCTACCTGGTCGGATCCAAAGGAGTTATAAAAAGTATACTAGGCTGGAGGCTTCCTGTGATGTTTCGTTTTAAGAGGAAGTGACGTGGTCGTGTCCCAAATTTCGAAAAATTCAGTTTTCACCAGAAATACATGTTGTTGTTGTTTTTCTGAGGTGCCCAAAGTACGCAAAAAAATATTTCTGAACCAAGTAGTCTGTTATGTGCATTGGTACAAAATATGACAAAAATGAAAAATCTCAATGATGTTAGGTATTGCATCTGGAAATAAAGTTTTGGTCACAATCCATCCATCAACCGGAAGTGCGATTTTCTTTTTCTACTTTATACACCCATAAATAACTCCACTTTAATGTGAAGCATTTTTCTTGGAAAATTTATTTTTAGAAGTTTCTAGCAAAGTTAAGCTTTCTCTAAAGTATCACTTCAGTGCAATGTATGTTTCCACCTGTACCCTTAGCAGCGATGATAGAATTCCAAATATGAAGTAAATTGTTTAACCGGAAATGCGATTTTACAGAATAGTTTTTTTTTTAGTTTTTTGGAATTTTCTGGAAAACGACTAAAATGATTTTCTTTAAACTTGGAATTGTAATTGCACAGATACAAACGTATTACTTTTATTTGAATCATTTCAGAAGATTCTATGGAATCTGACACATTTGATTTCATAATTTATTCGGGTTTATTCAATATAACTGCTGCGTTTTCTGGACTACTATGTAAATACTTCAACTTCTACTTGCCTTGAATTAGCTACATCTATCGCACCCGCCCCACCAACTTTATATTATTATGCAGGGAAACTGAGTAAAAATTTCCCAAATTTTGAAGAATATCTGTCAATTTTATAAGTACAGCAAGGGAAAGTCGTGCGCGTGTTTCACATAATTGCATTCACACATACACACATGATCCGCAAAGATAACGATAGTGTTTAACCTCACTTTCTTCGTATTTATATTGCGTTTCAACGGCGATACAGATAATGACAATCATTCATTGACCTACTCACCTAGAATATTGCTCCGCTGCGGGAGCAACCATGACCCTTCTATCTGGTATTTTTGTTGTTTTAATCTATTCAAATAACATTGAGATTTTTGTCTATATTACTACCTTGGCTAGTATAAGTAGTTGAGAAAGAGGTTCAGAGAGCGCGCGACCATCGCAACACGTCTTCGTCTGTCTATTTCTGCCACACTCGCGAAACGCTCGGAATTTCTCGCGAACGCTTCGGCGTACAAAGTACATACAAACATTCTTATATAGAAATGCAACGTTGTGTAAAAATTTCAAGTCAATCCATCGACTACTTTTCGAGTTTTGCGGCCACAAACATACGGATGCTGAATTTTTATATATACAGATAACTGGTAGAACCATATACTGAAATAGTACTTTAGAAGAAACCTTAACGTTACTGTAACCCCCAGAAACCCCACAAAAATCCATTTCCCAGTAAAACGTTACAAATAAAAATGTTAGTTATTTATGAAAGTAGATATTATTATGAAGTTAGAAATAGAAAATCTTTGGAACCGTTTTCACGAAAATCCAGAAAAGAAAAATAAATTCAATATAGTTGCACTTCTGGTTGATGGATTTTGGAAATCTTGGTGTCAGATGCTGTGGAAGTACCGAACAGAATTCCTAGTTTGAGCTTCTGCGACTTTTCGATATTGAGCTATTTTGTTTTCTCTCTCTCTCTTACACACACACACACACACACACACACACACACATTCATTAAAAACAGTTTTTTCTTACTCAAGAGACATCAAATATTTCCGAAGAAAACTCAATAATAAAAGAAAGTAAAAATCTGATGTCACACACTCTCACCTCTTTGTCCAACTATAATTATTACAATTTTAAATAGAAAATGTTCTTGAAACTTAGAACTTTCACTAAAACTATAGGTGATGCGGATTATAAATACTAGTTTTTAAGGACTTCCGTTTAAGTGATATTTCTTCAAAGTTGGAATTCTAGTAATGCATCTATTTAATAGGCCATAATACTAATTAATAGTTAGCAGAACAGTAAATTGCACTGCAATGGCACTTTCATAAAAGCTTAAACATTATAGTGCCCCCAGTAATCAATTTATAGCAAAGTTTAAAGAATATCTTCAATGGCATTTTTGCCATTTCCGGTGGAAGTCCAATTTGATCAAAATAATTTCTCCGACAACTGTAAGAGAAAGTAAAAAAGAATAATAGGTAAAGTATTCCCTCACAAGTACAATAATTTCTATTCAATATACCATATCCCCAGTTTTACAATATAAACGGTAATTAAATTTAATGTAAAAATTACCATTTTGAAGAGAAATTTCTCAACCGGGTGGCTGAATATTAACATTGAGAGAAAGCCATATTTAACTTTTTGTCTGAGGACAAACGTTCAAGAAGATCTGGGCAAGCGTTGTTGGAGGACAGAGGTCAACGGTCTTGTAAAACTGTACGGGGCAGTCACTTTTTGTTACAATGTTTAGTGGAACGGCTTCAAATGTACAATTTTTCATATAATTCGCAGCAATGCTGACCTGCTTACCGTGCCTGTAACAATAATAATCATTAATTTAAAATGTTTTATTGATTGGAAAACAGAATTCGATAAATAATTGTTTGGCAAAAAATTTATGGTCCATTTCAAATTGATATTTTAATTAGAAATAGTTCCAGTCAAAATAGTTTTAGCTGTATGCATTGTAATTAAGTATCAAGGTACAATGATATAAAGCGAAAAGGTCTCCTTTTTATTTGATTACACAATTGTATGTAATGCAGCGCCACTGTTAAACAACCATGTCCTAATTTTTATTATTAATCTTTACAGTCTGAGATTTAACAAATTATCTATTAACAGGCAATCTACTGCGTAAAAAATTGTACTTTCTCGATCATGTCATATTCAGCAAAAAAAAATTAAAGAACGCACATTTTTTAGTTCTTTTTTTTCGTTAACTTAAATCTCATAAACATCTTCAGAAATTTATTTCCAACTGGACAGGCCGGTTTATAATTATAGTCAAATAAAAACAGGAAAATATTTATGATTCGGCTAGTTCAAAATGTCATACACGACAATGATAAACACGTGGTTAATGCACATCATCTATACTGCAAAAATATTAGCTTTGTTTTCCTTGTTATAATTGTTTAATCTATATTTTTCTCTATCAAAGATTTTGCGATAAAATCTGAGTATCGTTAAAATATGTATAATTGGCATTACAGTATTATGCAATTATTACGAAGGCTATCTTTAATTCCTTTATATATATATAATAAATTAGAATAGAATATACTTATTTGACTCATAAGTTATACATCCTATAGCCATAACTTTGGACTTTAACAAACAAAAAATACAATAAAATAAGATTATGCAGATTACATTATAATAATTTAGCTAGAAGAATAAATGAAATTTAGGTAATTATAAAATCTTCATACGAAGCAAAAGCAAACTAGTATGTGTAAATCAAAACAAAATATAACTGAACAACAACAAAAAATAATAAAAAATAAATAAACATCTCAACAAGTGTTTTTAGAAAATTGAATTAACTCCGTTCTATCGTCTCTAAACACCATATACCTCTGACAAATACAGAGCAAAACTTTCGGACATGGAATTATATAACTGCACCTTGGTCGTCCAACAACCCGATTTACAACGTTTCAGAATTTCTAGAACCGCAGAATTGTCTACAACTCCCCTTTTTAAGGTTCGCGTAAATTTTCCAGACGAAAACATAGTAACACCTAGATACGTGAATATGATTTTTTGCAATCCAAACTATTATTGTTAAAAGTATAATTTTTTGTTCAAACGACCTTTATGAAATGGGACTATTTTAGATTTTTTTGACTTTAACTGATAAATTATTTAATTCTTTCCCTAATATTTCTAATTTTGATTGGGCGTCAGCACATGAGTATGCCGATATAACTATATCGTCTGCATATAACTGTAATATCAGATCTCTATTATTGTAAAAATTTAAACCTTTTGCTTCTTAGGCTTTGAAGTAATCTATTAAATGGGAAATGAATCAATTGAAAATGAAAGAGGAAGGAATTTTTCCCAGCAAAACCCCGGCTGTAACAGGAATTTCATTAGAAAAGTTGTCATTTTGGATATAACCACCGACGCGTATATACATCTAATATATTTTACACTTACGCCAATTTAAACAATTTATGCCATAAAATATGACAAAAGGAGTCGAATGCTTTCTTAAAATCGACAAATATAGCACAAACTTTGCTGTTTTGGTGATGTAACTGCATGTTAATAACTGAGCTAAGTGTAAATATTGCGTCCGTAGAATCTCGTCCGTTCCGAAGTCCCATTTGCTCTTCTGGAACAGTGTTAAAAATCGAAATACCTCTACAGTTATCTGGATCTAACTTATTACCTGATTTAAATAATAATTTAAGTTTTATTTTAGCCCAAGTAGAAGGAATATCCTCATTACACCATATTTTATTTAATAAATGCAGTAAACAATGTTCCCAAGCAGGCTCCCTGCTCCAGCATCTTTAGACACTCATTGGGTACCATATCCATCCCAGCAGCTTTGTTAAGTTTAAGTAGGAGCTAGTTAGTCTTTTAAGTAGGATAAAAATAAATCAGTAACATTATCAAAATATTTACAGATTGGAGAGACAGATCCATCTTCATTAGACACTGGCCGACGTCACTTCACACTTCACACATTTCTTTATAAATACAGCCAAGCCTACACTCGCTTTTCGCACATTAGATTTTCACTGCCTTTGACCATTAGCAGGTGAAATCTTGAAGAACAGAAGGTACAGCTGTCAGTTCAGAATGAAGCCAGGTTTCCATTAAACAAATAATATTTAACCCAACAAGTACTTTATCTCCGCAGCACACAAATTGAAGAGAGTTCCGAAGCCATGTTCCAAAACCCAATCTTTAATGCCTGATTATAATATGTAATATTTACTTTTTTGAAAGGGTTTTTGTCTTGGGACTTCCAGTTTTTATTTAGGTAATAAATTAATAAATAATACCTGATATCTTCTCTGATCTGTATAATATCTGATCGTTGCTGGAATTTCTCAAGATGAACTGTATATTTTCTTTACGATTTCAGCAATCTTACTCATGTTAAAAGACTCCATTTACATAAATGAATGGTTATGATATACACACAAAAGAAAATTCAGTATATCAGAAATATTAATCGATTTCTATCATTTTGTTTATAATAGCGATCATGTCCGATTTTCGATTCTGATTTCACCGAAAATACATATTTTGAGGTCCTCTAAATACGAAAATGTTTTTAGCAAATGATCAGTATGTACATATGTGTGGATCAAATTATTTCAAAAATGAAAAATCTCACGAAGCTCAAACTTCATGCATTACCGCAATATCTGACACGAAATTTTCTGTCAAAATCCATCAATCCGAAGTGCAACTTTCGTTTTCTTTTCTTTTTTTTAGTTTTTCGTGAGCTTCTTGAAAACGGCTAAAATGGTTTTCTTTAATCTTCGTTTACTATCTACACACACAAATATCTATCACTTGAATTTGAAACATTTTTTGGGGAAAATTTTGTGGAGGTTTCTGGGGGAACGGTAGCTTAGGCTTTCCTCTCAAGTATATATCTACTACAGTATCAAGTATGGTTCTGCCATCTATATACTATAATACACACTGAAAGTGTTGTTAAATTTTAAGTTTAAAGAAAATGGGTTAACCGGAATGGCGACTTTACCTTTATTTCCTCTCTCTCTCTTTATTTATTTATGCCACAATCAGCACGGCAGCGCTGTAAGTAACAATGATTACAAAAGAATATAAAAATATGATTGGAGAAGCTATCCAGCGGTAACACTCCAAAATAACACAAAATCATGATTCGCTCTCTTCACTTGAGAGGAGATCACAAAGCCATTGTCTTTTAAGACGTCTAGGAGGGTTATGAGGAATAGTACAGGAAGACAGGTGTTGAACTAGAGGATTTGATTGTGACTGTAGGTTAATATGGAATTTCCTGTAACAGGTTGGACAACTCTAGCAATGACAGGTATATTACGTAGTTCGGATGGAGACGTAAAAAGGAGCGTTTACAATGATACGGAGGATTCTCGAGAGATTGGATTCTTTAGAGATTTGAGCGTTTGATCGAACCTCATAGTTCTATCCCATACGCCCAGATAGACTTTAAATAGATGTATAAATTAGGCTTTTTTGGCTGTAGAGAGGTTTGTTGGCCAGTAGTCTTCTAAATTGTCGAAAGCGTCTGTTTAGTTTTATTCTTTTAGGTCGTGTATTCAGTATTCAAGTAAGTCTTCGGTCTAAGTAAAGCCTAAGATAGCGGGCAACGTTGGCCACTGACAAGGGAATAAGGTTGTAGTAGATTGGGAGAAGAGTTATGCAACGTAGAGTGAAGGTAATGGTCTCACTTGGATTGCTGCTTCAAAAGTTTAAACAACGCGGCATTAAAGGTACTATTGTAGCACGAGCGTCTTTGTGCTTGTGTGTGTGTGTATGTTTTAAAGACAGAGAAGTATTAGAAATAAGCAAGAGATCACCACTGTTTTGAAATAAATATATTATCTCTAAATGAATTTAAATATTTTATAATCACAATAATATGCTTATAACCATACAGAAACTAGCTAGATTGATTTGAACTCTAATGTTTTAACTTATAACTGGCACTGATGTTGACTCCTTGAATAATACTGGTAGAAAATTTAGACTGGTATGGTTGAGTGCAGAATTTAGTCTCTCTTGAAAGAATGCTTTCTCTTGGTAGTTCAAATCCTCCCCTTTGTATGATTGCAAGTAGGGGCACAAGACAAAGCTGACTAACTTCTGTGACCTCTCTTCTGATCTGGTCCTGTATCTGCATTTTTACCTTTTTGCCACACAACGTTCAAATATCCTTCAAATAATGAATTTCTCAAATAAAATATATTTTCATTTACTTCCTCCACTACAATAACAATCAGAGTTCAGAACTAAAAGAACTAAGACGTGGAGTTCCTCAAGGTTCTGTCCTTGGACCACTTTTTTTCCTAATTTTTATAAAAAACGTAGGACAATTTTTCCTGGAAAAAGTATTCTGTACGCTGATGACACGACTCTGGTTGCGAACGATGAAGTGACTGAGTCAACGAAGATGGCCAACCAAAATATTTTACTTTTAGAAATTTGGTTAGACGAAATGAATTAATCTTGAACGAGGAGAAAACGAAAAATAAAGTATTTAGTCTAACTCACAAGATCAATGTTACTGTTCAAGATCAACGTCGAACAGTAAACTTATTTGGAGAGAATATTGTTAGCTTGAGTGGTCGGTCGGCTCAAACTATTTACTTGCTGCGAAAACTGAGAGAAGAGTTGTCTATGATTGAGTTTAGCCTATTTCGGGCTTTTCCCTTCCAGGATGACCTATGGGATTGAACTATGGGGTGCTTCATCTGATGCTGCTATAATTTTCAAGCTCCAAAAAAAAAGCTGTTAGAGTGATGAAGAAAAAGCGATCTCGCGACTCATGTAAGCCATTGTTTCAGAAACTTAAAGTGATTATCTTGTTTTTGTTTTTACGCATACATTGAAACAAAAAGTAACAAAAAAACAAACAAATCAGAGAGATGTTAGACCCATACGGCACCAGAAATAATTAAAATCTTGACATATCTTTTAAGAGACTGGAGAGATCCAATCAAACTCCCGGCACTATGTCGAAGAAAATTTGCAATAGCATTCCGGAGGCGATACGCGACTGGAGCTAAATAAATTTAAAAAAAAAAAGAATTCGTTATTGATAAGAAACTGTTTTTATAATATGAATGAGTTCACAGAGCATAAGTGGAGTGTTGAACATTTCCAAGTGAATTGACTCAGTGTATGTTTCATTACTGATGTTATTTTGTTAAATAGGTCATTAATCAAGTTTCTCTTATTGTAAGTTTGTTAATCTTTAAATGTTTAGTTTTGTTTGTTGTCATCATAGAATAGACGCCTTGACATACCTTTTGTATATATAATATGTACAGGTGAATAAATAAATAAATAAAATGTTTTGCACTTGTTTCCATTAAGTTTAATGATCTATTTGTCTAGGGACGAGAGGTGGGTTGCAGGTTTCTAGGCCTATTACGGGATCATGTGAGAGACAGGATAGCAGCATCATCTGCATAGGACATCCCAACACATTCAGTTTGTTACAGTAAAAAATCAATGTGAACTGCAATAACAGAAATAAGGGAAACCTTGTGCGAGTGTTTCATGTCAGTAAATGTTACCTTGTTTACTGTACACTAAACATGTTTAGTGGTGCCGGGGGCACACTATTTTGTTTCTGAAATAAACGCAAAAAAGTGTTTTCCCTCCCAAGACTGGTGCTCGAGGCAACGCTACTTCGGCTCCTCTACTCTTGCTGTGTCACTGATTTTTACTACTTAAATAAAACTTTCAGAAATTCAAAAACAATGAAGATACTCCTTTCAATATCGAATGTATTGTTCAACAAAATATTATTATTAATTGAAACTGATTTCCCAGAAATTAGATAACATAATAAGGAAAAGAATCTATAAAAGTTGAAGAGTCAAGGTCAAAAATAAATTAAACAATTTTATATTATATATATTTTTTACGATTTTTTTTAAATAATTCAAAGAAATTAAAAAAAAAACAAAGCAATAAAAAAATCAAATGAGGTAATCTCAATTAACTAAAAATTCGCATTGGATAAATGAATAAAATTTGGTTAAACTTTTCCTTACGCATTCTAAGATAAATTTACCAATTGCTGACTAAGCAGAACTAGTTTTATTATATTGCGCTATTTCGTTAAAGATAAAATAAATCTGATGAAAAAAATTACTGCGATTCTCACACTACTGACCAGCTACCAGCTGGTAGAACGTAACTCTTTAATAATAATTGGCATTCCAGAAGGACGCTTAATGCGTCTCCGGCCTTTCCCAGAACCTGCTGAGTTAATTTCCAGACTTTCCCAGAACCTGCTAAATTAATTTCATCGGAAAAAAAATTCAAATAAAAGTAAAAAGTTGTGTGGGGGGTGGGATCTGGTATGAAACACTCGCACATCTTTCTCTTACTGCAGTTTACAGACAAAGGTATGGCAGACAATTTTTATCCAAACTTAAATTTTTACTAAATATTAAGCTTTCTTCAATGTAATATCACCAGGCGAATCAAAACTTAAAAAAACTTAGAGGGATTTTCCTTAGAGGGATGCAATAACCACAATCCTCCTCCAAAACTTCCTTCAATAAATTTTCTCGGAAAAAGTTTCAAACAAAACTGATTGGACTTTTAAGGAGAAAATTGCAGTAAACTGAGCAATAAAAACGCACTTCCGGTCATCCGATTTTCTTCAAACTTTGCATATTGGCAACATATTTAATTCTGAATAATATTTTATGGATAATAGAATCGTATAATAAATGGAACTAGCACTTTAGAGGAAAGCATAAACTCACCCCTATACCATAACCCCCCCCGTAAATGAATTTTCAAATAGAAGTTGTAGCTCTTGATATGAGTAGTTGGCGTAACAAGTTTAAAGAAAATTGTTGGAACCGTTTGAAAGAAAATTGCAAAAAACTGAATAATCCGTTCAATAAAGTAAAGATTTTTATCCAAAACCTTATTGTCAAGTCATCTGGTAGAGTATAAACAAAATTTCAAGTATGAACTTTGAATATAACACACACACACATACTAATCAGTATGCCTGACTCAGATATCTCAAAACGTGCAAAAGAGAAAAAAACATTTAATAAAGTGGTACGTCCGATTGACGAATTTTGACAGATAACTGACTGTCAGATCCTATGGTGATGACTAAACTTTTGAAAGAATATCTATAATAACTGTAGTAATAGAAAATCGAAACATGTTTCACGGTAGATTTTCAGATTGGAAAAGTTGTTTATAAAAAGGATGTAATTAATAAAATCTGAATGATTTTACACTGGCATACTGGTTAGTGTGCGTTAAGTTATATTTCAATGTCAAAAGCGTGGCTTTGCATGCATCTTTTTATATTCAATTTTCATCTATAATTCTAGTAATGTAAACTCCATCAATATTAGTTACGCAAAATTTAATGTAATGACATGTATCAAAAGGAATTTGAAATCTTGAAAAAGATGAATTGAATAATATACAGAATTATTAACTAACAAAAATTTGTTCTTTATATTTTTCAGGGTCACCTTTTTCTTTTTTCGTATGTTGTAAGTTCTATGATCATCTAAAACATTTCTTTCTTCATTTTGTAAAAAAAATATAGATTTGAAAAGCAGTCAATAAAATTGTTGAAAGTGACCATTATTTCTGTTCATATTTAGTATAGTGAGTTATTTTCTTTACTATTTACTTACTTGACTTTCGGTGGGGGACTATTAATCTATAAAGAGGATATTTTCCTGTTCACATATAATATATTTCCTCGTAGGATTCTAACAACATGATCAACTCCAATGCTGATATTCTTCGTTGATGATGAATGGACAACTTATCATGGGATTAGCGTCCCCATCACGATTGTACCTCACCTCCATCCTCCTACTCACTATCCACAAGCCGTGTATAGTATGGAGGTTCATAAATATGTAAATTAAAATTTAATTTAGTTAAATAGTACTGCCCATTATAAGTAATTCGATAAAATTTGAGTTAAAGTATACATTAAGGCCTTATCCTGAAATATCCCGTAAGAATCAACTGCTTTTCGATTTCACATTTTTCCTTTGCAAAAAAAAAACATGCAAGGGAAGCAATATAAGAATACTTACCTCACATCCGCTGTAAATATTTATTTTGTAAATAAATATTTTAATTAACTTATTGGAACTGTCATTTGAAAGTTCTATGAAACTGTGATAGTTCCTCGATAATGTCTGTCTGTAGTAGTTTTTGTGGTTGTCAGAGATGTTGAAGTGTCAGAGATGTTTTCTATGATAGCCTGCTTCATTTTGTGGTCATCGACAGGTTTCGGGCGTTTGCCCACATCATCAGGATGTAGTGTGAAAACATAGACTTGCACAGTTCGTTCGTAAATTTTATATATTTATACAAGGGGAGCTCCGCCTCCTGGCGCCCAACCCTTCACCCCTCTTAACGTTCTGAAGAAAATTCTGTGTCAAATGGTGCAATGGCTTGAAAATCAGTCCAACCGAATTTGCAATATTAATGCATTTCATAAAATCGTGACCCAAAATAGCTATATATATTATTTTATATACATATATAAAAGAGATACATAAATATTTACTACATTATTATTTATGTATTTACTCATACATTTATCGCGTGTATAAACTGATTTTGCTCTTTGTTATCATACTGTTTTATCAAAACATCCTGATGAAGGGCGAACCCCTGAATCCGGTCGATGACCACAAAATGAAGCAGGATCACGGAAATGTCAGGAAAAGCATCAGTGTGCTGTCACTGATCTTGTTTGCAGTAATCTGTAAACCTGCAGGAATGTGGAGGTAACAAATCAGAATGTGTATAGATGATGAGATGGGTATGGATATATCTATGTAAATATTCCTTATTAACACTAGTTTTACCAACAGCTCTTTCGTGTTATACCTATTTTTACCAAAATGTGTCAATTATATTGAATTTGGATGTATATAACTGTAGAAATAATTGTTAGGAAAAATAATAATATCTTAATTTTTGTTTTTTTATTTATGAAAACATACACATACAGACAATTCGCTTAAATTATTTTTTCATCCTCAGGGGAGCTCAAAACATGTATTTCCGGAGAAACTCCAATTTCGAATATTTGACACGGTCGCAACTTCCTGTTACTATGAGTATTTAAAAATTCAAAAACTTTACATTCTTTTTCGAAAGAAAAATAATTCAAGTGGTAATAAACTTTATTACAGTAAAATTCAATGAAGACGACAATTTTAGTGATAGTGCATCTCTGATACATGTAAGACTGGTTGCTAAATATGGTTTGGTATATTATTTTAAAAGACTTACAAAGCAGATTCTCTTCAATTAGTTAATAGAATATATATATCTTTTATTCTCTTTACTAAAGATTCTATAAAAATCTTATTCCAAAGATTTGAGGAGCATAAAATAGGAATAAGATCTGTTTATTATCTGAAATTAAAAATCACTTGAAAGTAATAATTATAGATTATTAAGTTAGATGTTTATTGCAATTAGTAGTGGTATGAAGCAGTCTAGATTACTGACATCCAAATACTTAGAAGTAAGCAAAAATTTCTTTAGTGACAATGATGCCACTAACATTACTGAAGTGAAAAGCACTTGGTTTCCGGCTGAGACCGCGCCAGTAGTTTGCTAGAAAGCGACGTTTCGCCCTTGCTGCAATGATATTTTCAGGGTCGTTACACTCAGAGCTCATTGAAATATGGGCGAAACGAAGATTTCTAGCAAACCACTGACGCGGTCTCAACCCAGAAACTCAAGTGTTTTTCATGAAAATGGCCGCGGCAACATAAAATACCATATTAATAAAGTATTTTTGATTTTACTTGAGTAAAAAATTTGTGATCTTTAGATACGCGCTGCCAACTTTGATTTTTACAAATTTTGAGATTTAGAAAACATTTCTAAAACAAATAGGTAATATTCAAGAAAAATGAATAATCTTCCAGGCTTCCTCAGCCACTGTCATATAAAACACTAATGTCTTCGGGTTGAGACGGTGTCAGTTGATTTGTTATAACGACGTCTCGCCCACATTAGGCTTCTTCAGGGTAGTGTTGCCTCTTTTTCTTTTTTATATACTTAATTTTGAGATTTATGTTAAATCTAAAGCCTCTCCTTACCTAACTGTGTGTATGAAAAGACACATACCTTAGCTGAGGGCAGGCGAACACCAAAAATTGGTTCCGAACAATGATCCAAGAACCAGCTTTACATTGCTCCTAATTCGGCCAAATTTAATTGCAAATTGATTGTTTTCACGCGATGGCTGGCGCATTCGCTTTTGTTGCGAGAATACAGGATTCGCGAGACCCTTGATGACAAAACACGTGTTGACCCAGGATCGTGAGAAACTACAGTCGGTAACGAAGGACCGAACTAAACGACGGTGGGAATCGCGGCGTGCTTAGTGCATGTTCCCCATTAAAAATCTCCGTCTGATTCTTTTTGGGCTTTGTGCCATATTATTATTACTGTACACGATATAAAAAGTAAATTAATATCAAATAAAAAAAGGAAACAAGGCAAAGAAATAAAAAGAAATTGCAATGTAATAAAATGAAATAGAATAAAAACGAGTCCTCGAATACAAGCTTAATAGAAAACTTAGAAAATGAATAGAGTAGCTGGAAACAATCAACAGGATTAAAACTTTGCAAAGCAATAGCAACCGGCACATAACACAAAGTCTGCGGTTGGTCAGAGAGGAGATAAATGATTTAAACCTCCAGGATCTCCATGGGGGGGAGAGTAGGGATCCTTGCGTCCCTGCTGGAGTCCTAGCTTAACAATATTTGGGTTTTAGCTATACCCACACAGGCAAACTTAAGCTCACTGCCATATAAATCTTTCAACTTAACAAAAATTCTAAATAATTAAAAAAAATCAATAGATTACCAGCATAAAAGCAACCCGATTACATGGCGCTTGTCCCTTGAAATCATACACTAACGATTTTTTGGATTGTAATAACATTAAATTTAAATCTTTTCTAACTTTTGGTGGTTGGTTATACCAAGGAGTATTGTAAATTGATAAAAACATTTCTTCACTCTGGAAAATAAAAAATTACAATTCAGAAAGATGGGTAAAAATAACTTTAGAAATCTGACACATTTTGGCAATTCATTCTGTAAAAGTAAGTATAGTGATGGTATCAAATTATCAAAATTGTGTTTTCACCGGAAATACTCAGTTTGAGGTCCAGTGGGGTACGAAAAAAGTATTTTTAGCGCATGGTCTCGCGCTATTTTCAGGTATGTGATAGCAAAATATCTCAAAACGATGGTTTCGGTTAAAATCCATCAATCAGAAGTGCAAACTTACTAATTTTTTTTTCAGTTTATTTCTAAATAATAACAAAATCTATATGTAACTATATCCATTGGCTACTCAATATTTGTCTCTTCTATAATACGTATGATTAAAAATCTCTATTTATACCTGTATAATCCTGTGATTTTACACTCTTCATTTCAGCAATAAACACTTGCACTACTCCAACGTTAGAATCTTTCTCTCTAGGTAATTCTCATAGTTCCTATAGATTTATTTCAATGCCTTAGCACCTCAATTTTGTGGGGGAAAAAAATATATTCCTACTGGAAATGGATTTTGTTACATACACACACCTCAAAACATGGATATCCGGTAAAAACTCAATTTCGAAAATTTGACACTATCGTAATACTTTCTTCTTACGGAGTAAGAGAAAGTAAAAAAAAGCTTACCTGAGATTGTATGCTTTCTCCTTCATTACAAATCGTACCCAAAAGTACTGTTGCAAATATTAAAAAAAGTGAACAAAATAAAAACAGTATTCTATCATTATCGTAAGTCTGGAAAAAAAAAAATGAGAAAATTTATTTAAGCACTGTGATCCGAAGAAGATTTACGAGGACGGCAACTGCATATGCAGTATTCCTCCTTCATTTCTTCTTTTAATTTTCAGCCTAAATGATGAAAAAACTTATATCATTATTTATGTAATCTATGTTGTCAATAATGTTTTTAGATGAAGTCGGACAAAGAATGTTTTGATATCATTTACTGAAGCTGGCTTATTTTCATTGTGTAGGTAATGACCAACAAAAAACGAAGATCCGGCTCGTGGATCTGTGTATGTTAAGCAAACAATTCCGTGATACCATTTTGGGGAGACGCTTTTTTCTTAAGGCCGTCACGCCTCCTGACTTGGACTAACTAGGCTTCTAGTTGTTTCATAAGTCAAACCTTTGATATTGATACTAGAAGAATTTAGCTATAAAGCCAAAACTCGTAGATTTAAAAGATGAATTGTGGCCTCCAAAGCTGTCAGTTTTCGTACCCAGAATGCAATCGTTTGTAAAGAATACAACGAACAAATGTGTGTGACGTCTCTGTAATAGACCCCTCTGCGCTTGTTTTTTTGTGCCCGCAGTTTCTATGAGTTTTCCTATAAATTCCTCACCAATGAAAAGGCTAGTCACTTGCTATAAAATATTAATAGGCCAAAATTTTTGTAATATGAATATTAAATACTAACACTATTTATTAAGTACATAACCAAGCAATTGGAAAGAGCAGCAACAGCATTCTGTTGCGATAGAGGCAGTCCAACGCACTCCTTCTGGTAGCATATTAACCTGGAGATCATAAGCTTAATATATTTTTATTATTAAATATTTTATTAAGATTAATATATTTTTATAAGTATTAAAACCCTTGGAAACTTTTGTCTATTACATTCCAAACCAAACCAAACAGTCCATTCCAAACAGTTTAAGTGAATAGAAAAAGATAGAGAACTTTCTCATAATGCTATAAAAGAATTATTTATAACTCGAATGAGAAAGTATTACAATCGTTTCCAACAGTTTCTCATGGAAGCCTGAGTTTTCCACCGTTACCGAACAAAATGTCAAAATAAACTTTCCCAGAAAAATATTTAAAATAACAGTGATAGGCCTAGCTGTGAGTTAATATACAAAGTTTAAAAAAAAAATTGCGAGTCGTTTTGGAGATAAAAAACTCTGGTGTGAATCACTCACACGACTGCATTAAAATGCACGGTGCATTAAAATTATAACGTTTACAAACGTTTAGATGGGCTGGCCTTGAAAAAAAGGTAATAAGGATTATCATGTAATGTGAATTAGCTCACTGGTTAGCGCGCTGGACTCCCAAGCGGAGGTCCCGGGTTTGATTTTCTCTTCCTAGGAGCCTCTACAGCTCACTGTCCCGTGATGGACAGAGTTCTCTGTAACGAGAGAACACGTCCGGGGGCCGGCAGTGCACTGAGAAGGCTCTGGGCGCCAATGATCAAGAAGTTGACGCGCCTTGAATTAAAAACGAAAAGAAACTTTTATCTAATTGACAGGTTCTCCAGACGCCCCTAAAATCATTTTTTTCCGAAAATATGTTTCAAATATTAAGTGATAGATTTTTTAACTACTAGAAATTCAATCAAAATATCTCAAAAATCAAGAAATCGCACTGAGCTCAAGCTTGATATTCCATTTACTATTATCGCATCTGACACGAATGTTTCGGGCTAAATCCATCAACCGGAAGTGCCACATTACGGAATGTTTTTTTTCTTCTTCAGTTTTTCACGCTTTCGTAGAAAACGGCTCCAACGATTTTCTTTAAACTTTGAACACATGTCAAATTTTCATTCTTCAATCTACATACTATATCTACATTCATAAATACCCATTACTATTATTTGAAACATTTTTCTGGGACAAATTGATTTTTTGGGGCGTTCTGAGGGGGGGGCAGTAGCGTTAAGCTTTTCTCTTCAGTACAATGTGTGGTTCTGTCACCTATATATTATTAATATACATTAGAGGCAATACTAAAATTCCAAATTCGAAGCAAATCTGTTATTCATGTGATTTTATGGCGTAGAGTTTTGTTTTTTTGGAACGCAAACGGTTACAAAGATATTCTTTAAACTTGGAATGCTTGCTGCATAGTTAGAAACGTATCACTTTTATTTGAAACATTTTTTGAAAAAAAAAAAATGATTTTAGAGAGATATCTGGGGTGGGGTCTGTCAATTTGTTTAAAATTTAAATTTTCACAAGGTTTCTTGGTTTTGACATAGAGTGTTCCTCATAAGCCACTCAGATTTACAATTAAAATCACCACCGCCATTTTTATGGCCAGCCCAACTAAACATTGTAACGTTACCAATTTCTTGATTAAATTGTATTAACAGAAAGTCGTGTGAGTGTTGACACAGCATTAGGAGAATGTATGAGCATATTTTAATTATTTTTCGAAAAACTTCAATAATATTTAGTTTTATTGATATCTACTAGGTTTAAATAAGATATACTATCAGTTTTATTTAAAAATAAAAATTAATCAGTAAATAACATCTAAAAGAATTTTATTGTGGAGATAAGATTAAGAAAGTAACGATACTGCACTCCGAAAATACAACAAAAAGATGACAATAATAATTAATAGAAAGATAAATAATTATTCTCTCTTACTAACATACAAACCTCAATAACGTTTGATGATTGGTGATAATCTCTTTTAGATTCCATTCGTATTTGGCATCACTTAATGAATCACATTTCATTTTAATAATTTTCATTTCACTAATCGCCAAAGATCCAAAATAAAATACCAATCCTTGAAAAGCTACATTATTCGTAACGATCAAAGCAAACCAAATAAACGAAAGAAAAGTTAATATGAAATATTTAAAATCTCTAATGATAACATAATCCAAATAACCATCCAATGGTAATACAACTTTATATGGATTGCGATAACCTAATTGTGCTCTTAATACATCTATTATTACCGGTGCTAAAATATAGAATATAGCGAATAAATATAGGAATTTTTTCAAAAAATTCACCCATTTTTTAGCTTTTTCAGTTTCCATATTTATAATATTTAATTCCCATGGTTGTTTATGAGAATTTATCATTTCATCTGAATAGTATATAGTTTTTACAATAGTTTTAAATTTAGCCGTTGTTATTACAGCTGAATTAACGACTAACAAACCCAATGGAATGAAAACTGCACTCCCAGACTTTATATAATTCATACCTTTTGTGAAGATTGGAATTACTGCTAATAACCAAATAAAGGCAATACCAAATAATCTACAATACTGAGAAAAAAGTATTAATTTCTTAAATTTATGACCGTTATAATTTAACCAAAACCCGCCAAATTTCATTAAATTAATCATATCTAATGTTATACTGTTCATTTTAAAGTTCTTCTATCTGGCTTTTAGTTTTTTTTTATTATTATTAAACTATGAACCAGAACAATATCAGCAATACAACTAAACCTATTTACTGAAATATATCGTTAATACAAAAGACAGAAAAAAAGTAGAATAAAAGAATCACGTTCTTGTTTAAATATACATAGCATAAATAGTGTACTGGTACAATTATTTTTTAATAATATAAAAGCCAAACCTTCATTATCTGTAATTTATTATCTGGAACTATTTATTAAGAAAATCTGAATGATAAATTTAATAATTCCTATATTTATCTAGTCCTCACGCCTTTGTCTAGTGGCAAGCGCCTTTGGTGCGAGAATTGAGCTTTCGATTCGCCCGTTAGGGTAAAGTCAGTGTGATCACTAATAAAGGTAAATTCATTAATAAATAAATGTAGGAGGAATTATACATTATACTGAAGTGGTACTTTAGAGCGCAGTGGTCTCCAACGTGGGGTCCGCAAAGTAATATGGGGGGGGTGCGCTAATTTTCCCTTCACAATACTGTATGTGTGTCCTGTAACGCAGTCGTCTAATCTTACGGTCATCCTCCCGAAGAACTTGGTTTACGATCACTTGCGATCATACAAAGAAAAATTCAAATTGCGGGTAGCGGGAAATTTAGCAGAAATTATGTATTTATAGTGGAAAGGGTAGCAAATGTTTCTGACAAATAAAACAAATCAGTAATATATCAGTAACATAATCAGTAATATATCAGTAATACATTTTTCTAATTTATTTGAAAAGTTTTTTTCAGCAAAGTCATTTAAATCAACATTCCTTCCAATTCCTTGTCCATATATGTATTCAAGAAGCGAAAAACAAGATTTTTGAGCATGTAATAATAGATTTTTTTTTTTCCTACGCCATGACTTCGGTTGTTCAGCCATTCTGCGACATGAGAGAAAGAACTACGTTACAATCTGAATCTAAAGAAAAATCTCTTCATAAATTGGTGGATGGAAATGAAAACCAAATATCCAGATTTAGTAAGCACAGCAACGAATGCAATCTTACCATTTGGTTCTATATACTGTGTGAAGTAGCGTTTTCTGCAATGACAACAATTAAAATCAAATACAGGAATCAATTAGAGTTAGAACCACCCCTCGAATTGCATCAGCCACTTCTCTGATTTAACCGAATATTCTCGGGCAATATCAACTTACAAAAATGAATTTGCCCGAGTTAACTCGAGCAACTATTTTTCTGAATATAATGTAAATATGTCGTATTTATTATTTTGAACTTTATAACTTGCAGTAATTAATATTGTACACGCAAGTTTCATTTCATTTAGTTGTGGTGGTAGCTTCACCAAGATATTGTACTTATTTTATGTGATTTTTTATAGTTTCTTGGCTTTAGTTTTTCGGTTTGTTTTTTAGTTTATTAGTAATCCTTTCGGTATTTTATCATCGGTGATAGTGATTACTATTGAGGGTTGAGCTTGCTAAACTATTTTTAAGTTTTTCAAGTGGTCCCGCTCGCTGCAAGGGTTTATAAAGGCACGATAGATTTGGGTAGTGATTAAGAAGAAGAAGAAGCAGTCTGCATTAGTAAATCTGAAAGCGAATGTCGTAATAGTTCTTTTTCGAAAAGTGAAGATGATGCTCTATTATTACGAGAACAACTTGGTGTAAAATAAACACTAAATTGAGACATATCAATCGGATAGATTTCTTTTTCAAGGTGTTTTTTAGGTCTATTTATATGACAGGGAAGTGGTTAGCAGAGGGCATCAAACCAGATTTTTTCGATATTAGTAAACAAATACAATCACATTGCTCACTTTAAATTCTAATTCAAAATGTACATTTTTAATTTAATATAAATGTAGGTAATTATATTGATATTTTTTATGTAAATAAATAATAAATATTTTATTTTTGACTACACTCACATGTATATATATACATTACATTATATAGGGGTACACTTATAACCATATTCCTCTTAGGAATACGCGATCAAAAAAGTTTGGAGATCACTGCTTTAGAGGAAAGCTTAACGCTCTAGTTGACCCAGACTTCCCAAAAAATCAAATTTCCCGGGAAAAATGTTTCAAATAAAAATCATAAGTATTAAAAAAATTAATAAGCAAAAATCATAGGTATGTGTGCATCCGATTGATGAATTTCGTTCGAAGTCTTCGCGTCAGATGCGATGAGAATACCCAAATGGACTACCAAGTTTGAACTTCCTGCAATTTTTCGTATTTGAGATGTTTGAAATTCATTATGCTGAGATGATGACATTCATTTAAGTGGGTTTTGGGGGAGAGGGAACTTGTGCTTTTCTCAACAAAAAAAAAGAGAGTCTTTTTTTAAAGTTTAGACTCTCCCATTCATGTAAAGTGAAGGCAACCAAACTCTAGTAAGAATAATTTGCGAAATGAAATCAGTCAAAATTACAGTAAGAGAAAGATGGTGTGAGTGTTTCACACCAGAGTTTTTTTAGGTAGTGTAATCAACAGCTAATCAAAAGCACGCATGCTTTTTGCATTTTACCGGAGTTTTCGGAGACAGCCAGTTAGGTTTAAATTTAAACTGTACACAAGCTTAGTTGGTTCTGACAGAGGGTGCTTTACACTAGTCCGCATGGGTACACAAGTATAATCCCTAACACCTTTTTTATGGCCAGTCCAACTAAACATTGTAAATGTTGCAATTTCAAAGAAAATGTGTTAATTAGACGAATAAGAGAAGACGTGTGAGTGATTTTTTTTTTCTTTATACCTTTAATTACATCGTAAAAATAAAGTAATAGATTATTCATAACGAACTGGATATTATTATCTATATTTGAGATCCTATTTAATTATTACCAAAGTAGTTTATTCAGAAAATCGAATAATACATAGTATAATTGAACACAATTAACTTACGTTTTCTCAAATCTTCAACTCACTAACAAATTACTAATTCAATAGATCATGGAAGTCCTTGAATATTTAATAGTTTGCTGCTTCTTCTTCTTTTTCTTTGCTTTTACAAAACCATTATTCCCACAATCTTTAATTCATTCAAACAATGCATTGTAATGGTGCTATAGTTCGATTTCTGATATCACTTTTTTCTGTTTTACCTTCAAACTATGGATTTTTAAATAATTATTATAGCTTTCACAAGTTCTAATGAGGTTAAATTGTTAAGAAAGTTTAAAGAGTTTTTTATGACTAATTGCAAAAGTAAAAGGATAACAAAAAGACGTCTGTACAGGTTAAGAAGAACCGATCAGTTGCCGAGAAAAACCGATCAACTGACGGTGGAAAAATTTCTATATAGCTTTTGAATCGATTTTGAATGGATCACTTCTTCAGGGAAGCCTATTGTAATATGGGCGAAACGTCGGTTTACAACAAATCACTGGCGCGGTCTCAACCGCACACCTAAGTGTTTTACAATAACAAAAAAAAGAAATTACGTTTAATTTTATAAGGTTTACACAGTTGTATTCTCTACAGTTATCTATATATAAGCAAGTTTGAAATTAAGTACAAATTTCTCAGTTTTGATGATCTGTTCGTACTGTTTAATCACCTTTTTGTGGAAGCAAATGCGTCTGTATAATTCCATTTATCTCAAGTTTATTATCAATAACAAAGAGTTATTCTGAAGTCAGCCTCAATTAGTAGTTGCAGGAGTAACGAGCATGCCGTCCATAACAGTATATAAAAAGCGGAATATTAAAAAGTGATTTAACTACACGTAGCTCAACTATAACGTATTCTCGTTATATTTGATGACATACTTCGTTCATAAAAAGAATTATTGCAAATCGTGACATATTTCCTAAAGTAAAGTAATGCCTATTTATTCAGGCGGGCTTAACGTCCAACTACCAAATTGACATATTTCCTAAATACTTTTTTCTAAGGTATCCCAGGATACTCAAAAATATTTTTGAGGAAATTGTCTATATACTTTGTGCGAGTTATAATAACCCAAAATCGAGAAAAAAAAGAAGCAGAAAGCCCAAGTTGAAACTTCGTTAAAAATACCTATGAAAAGGCTTCTTTATATTCTATCAATGTATGACGTTATTGATTGGTTTTCAACTTTTTGAATAAGATTCCAACGGTTTCTTTGTATATGTATTAACTATACGTATGGTCGTTCATTTTCTTGGAAATATATATTTTTTTTAAACTTGACTTTAGAGGGTTTTTATGAGATGTGCGACCTATCTTATCTCTAGAATGCCATTTGCTTACAATATGCTTCAACTACTTATATAATATTAAGGATAGGTGGATAGATAACTACTATTTAGTATAATTTCCATCTCTGAGGAAAGTTTATCAATTAAAAAGCAACAAAGTAAAGAAATAGAAAAAAAAAGTTGATTTCTTGAAATTTCTGTTTTCTTTCATAGTGTAAATGGAGTTTCTATTGTGATATTTAGCTAAAAAAAAAGTTTATCGTTAGCGACTTGTTACTTGATCAAGGGCTTAAAGAAAAAATAAAATAATTTTCAAAGAAAACTTTTATTAATTACCTCCATTCCTAAAAATTCGGCGGCCTACACCAGTTAGTTGTTTTACTTGACTTATTAAAATTGAAGCTATAACATAATCACTATACAAGTTGAACTGTTCCCCTAAATAATTAAAAAACAAATTGAGGATCCTAGTAACTGTATTTTCATAGAACCAAATCTTTTAAGAATTAAGATTTCTGTTAAACTAAGTAGTATTTTTTTTTTGCTTAGATTACTTACCCAATGCTTGAACATTTATTTCATCTCTAAGCGTAGTTTGTCCTGGCCAGTTTAAAGAAAAATCTTGACTGAAAGCAGAGTAATATTGATAATAACTAAATTCAGCATCTCCGGCTGAAAGTAAAAAAACAAAATTTTCATCATTGAATCTGATGAAAATAATAAATAATTCAATGAGCTATTCGTGACTTATCCTTCAAGCACTAACATTTCAAATAGAAAACCTTACGATGGAGATTAATTGCAATGTAAGAGAAAGGATCAGCTCAATGGTTAGCGCGTTCGACTCCCACGCGGAGGCCCCGGGTTCGACTCCAATGCTACCACCCTTAGATTTTTTCTTCCTAGGAGCCTTTACAGCTCACTGCCCGATGATAGTGCTATCTGTAATGAGAGAACACTGTCCGGAGGCCGGCAGTGCACTGAGAAGGCTCCGGGCGCCAATGACCATAGATGTTGATGCGCTTTAAGTTAAAAAAAAAAAAATTACAATATTGCCAATAATTATGGGGATAAATAAATGAGCATTATTTTGGATTAATTATTTATTCACAATATTAAGACACCTAGTTTATGTATATATATAATTTGATATCACTTTCTAGGATTATTTATCTTACAATATAACAATTTGTTTTATACTTAATTTTAAATTTTGTATTTACATTTCATTAAATAAGAAAAGAAAATGAAGTGACGACAATTATTGTGCATGAAATAAAAATGTAAAACTTCATGCAATATGTAGGTACAGCTTTTTTTTTTCTCATAATTAGCATCTAATTATTTTCAACATAATTTTCTTAAAAGAAGAAAGAAATCACTTCAGTTTTTGTAATGAATGATTTCGTTAGTTTTAATTAGAAATTAAAAATATACATCAATCTGTCTTTTCAAGTTATGTAGCTTCAGTTACAAAATTGGCGGTTTGAACACTTTGCGATCTTCTCCTGCTACTCCAGGATTTTATTTTTTTAATTTTTCACTTGGAATGATCAGTACGAAAAAAAAATTACTCTTGCAAGAAAAGTGACAAAAGAAAAAATCATAAAGGCCATTTGTATTCCTCTAATTTATGATACAAAATAAAAATAAAAAAATCTTAAAAATTATATATACAATATTTGAATGAGGATGAAATACAAAAAAAAAAAAAAATACTTCCGGTTTAATGTATTTTTTTTTTCTTCTATCTTTCTTTTTAGCCTGAAAAATCATTATGATCGAATAATGATTGGTCGTATAATTCTGCTTTCACTAATCGTCCACCAAAATATCTACCATTCAACGCGTCACGTGCGTCTTCAGCTTCTAAATTTGATAGTAAAAAGTATTTATTAATATAAATAAAAGAAAAAAAAACAAGTTTTTATTAAGACAAATATAGCTGCCCCTTTATTTTTGTGGTTAAATAAACGGAAATAAAAATATGATTGAGCAAATGGCAAAAAGTAATAAAATATACTGAGATCAAGACTACTGCCAATTTTTACTTGTCTTACTATAGTTTTTGTTAAAGAAGTTGAGAAAACTAAACCCAAGTATTCGTCTACATCTATCTATCTCTGCAGTGGCACTGAAAGGATTGTTTATATTGGTAAGGTTGCTATTCGCAGCTGGGTTTCCATTTAAAATGTATTTTACTTAATTTTAACATAACTACTTTCGTAAAGGTCTAATTATGATGTCCAAACACAATTAGTTTATACCCGTTGAGGTTTTATTTGTAGTTTTTTTCCAAGTTATATTGTCACATAAAGATCGAAATGTACATACACATTTTCGGATTCACATAAAAGTTCAATTGATCTGTAACAACTAGTAATACTTTCTCTTCCCTTAGTGGTGGGGAGGAGGGATAAGGATTTGACACTTCTTCAGTGATCTTGGCACCAAGCTTGACAATACGAAAAACAAGATACAACCTCCAAAATTCACATAATTCACATAAGGCCGACAAGGTTTGCTGATGTGTCATGGTAACAGGGCAGCAAATTCACCTCACGAGATGATCAATAATTTCAATATCGACCCACAGCAAACGCCACCAAGAACACTTGATCTACCCGTCTGAGGTCTTAACGAAACAGTCGCCAGATCAAGTTTTTTTTTTTTTCTTCAAGGCGCGTCAACATCAATCACCCGGAGCCTTCTCAGTGCAATCTGGTTACAGACAGTGTACTCTGGTTACAGAACAACACTGCCCATCACCGGACAGTGGGCTGTGGAGGTCCGTGTGCCATGTTCTAGTGTGTAATCGCTTAAACATTTCGAGTACAAAAAAGATTAAGTGTGACTGACTTAACAAGTTTCAACTGATTTTCTTCAAATTCTAAATTTTGGGGCGATACATTCAATTCTAATTATTATTATACATGATAAAGAGTCGTAAAATTAATTGAAATTGACACTTTAGAAGAAAAAAAAGCATACCCTTCAAAAAAATAAACAAAAAAGACGACCCTAAATGAATTTATTAAAAAAACGGTTTCAAACAAAAGTGATAAATCTCTGTATATATGGTTAGTATACAAAGTTTAGTGAAACTCGTTGGTATCTTTAAAGAGAAAGTCGCGAAAAACTGAACAGTAAACCTGCACTTACCCACAGAACTGATATTCTTCAAATTCGGAATTTCTGCAATATTATTAGATACTAGTTAACATTCATATATATATGAAGAATAAACTGAAATAACACTCCCTCCCTCAAAATACCGCTTAATTAAATGTATAAACTTACCAATTTCTAAAAACCACTTTTTCCGATTAAGGGGGGGGGAGACCTCAAACCGCTATTTCCGGTAAAACCTCGATATAGAAAATTTGACAAGGCACTATACTTCCTTTTATAGCAATAGGAGAAAGTAAAAAAAAAAGTGGTTGAGAATAAAGAAGCAAACAGAATCAAGAGTTATTTTAATTATTTCAATAAAAAAAAACTTACTACTTTTTTCAAAAGGGGTAGAGTAAAAAAAAAAACTGTAGAAATTTATACAAACATAACCACGAAAATCGAGGGGTAGGTATATAAAAAATAATTATTTATATTTAATTCGTAATGATATTAAATGTTTAATTACCTCTCATTTTAGAAAATTCCACAAATATTTTAACTATAATATCAGCATTATCATCATCTTCTGATTGTTTTTCATTATAGATTATGACTCTATCAACAATTCCAAATCTGCAATGATAATAATAATAAAATTGATTTTGTAACTATTCTATGATTATGTATTTCTTTTATTGATCTCCAATGTGATATTGGTGAATAAATAATAATCTTAGAAGGTAAGACGTGTGAATTCCTTCTCTTCAGAAAGATTTATGAATCTTTTGCTATACTTTCTCACAGGTAGAAGAGTATCTGCGCAATACAGTATTATGATCACTAATAGGTGTTGTTACGTCAAAGTAAGAAGAACAAAGTAATATTCATTAGCCTTAGTAATGAATATTACTTTGCTCTTCTGGAAAAAACTGAAATCCTAACTTTAATAAAAAGTAAGTAGTCAACGTTTCTGTAGAATCTTATTAAAACAAAAGGTTCGTTGAACACATTACCTTGGAGAGGTAATGAACCTTAGAGAGGTTGGACGAAAAATCGAAATCGATTGTAACTAAGAAAACCAGTTGGACATTAATTCATATATTGTCCAGCAGTGTGGTGCCAACCACCTCTTCAACAAGTCTTGAACGGTTCTTTCGACGAACGCTCAGAGAGATACGAGTTGAGTATCTCTAAGTGGTGGGTAGAACGTCTTTGAATAGAGGAATAATTACACAAATGATATGTATATGAAATTACGCACATATCTTTTCTTTTTAAAAAAAAAAAATCCTCTATAACGCTTTTTTTATTTGTTTAAATAACTTTTTTTTGAACCATTCAGAGACCAACCAGACAATAACTAAGAAGGACCATTGTTTACACTATAAAATTTTGATGAACAGACTAAGTTGAGTGAGACATATGACAATGGAAAAGAAAGTCAAGAAGATCACTGGAAAATGAAAATATTATGAAGGTGTGAATATGTGGCCTGAAGAGGTGATAATCTTATCGAGAATTTCTGTTATTTGCAGAACAGCGTCAATAGAAAGAAAAATATGGCACAGGCTTACCGAGGAGATCAAAAACTATCATCAGAATTGAGTCAAGAACTAGGTAGAAAGAAAGAATCTACCAAAACTCCTAAGTTAAAACAAACAAACAAAAATCTGGAAATCAAGTAATCATATATATTACATAAACATACTTGGAACATTCTTCTTGAATTTCCTCTTGTAATGATTCATCAACATCTTCCGGTGCCACCATATTCCGTAATATTACTACCCTGCTCTGTAATTGTTCATAAAAATTATATTAAATGTTAAGAGAAAAGAGTAGATAAAAAAATAAAAGGAAATCTAGAGGAATATTAAAAATTTTAGATTATAAATTAATAATATTAGAAATTATTAGAAACTTACTTCAACTTTTCTCATCAACTTCTGCATCACTAAATGCCTAGCACTTTGTCCTTTGATAGACATATTTTCCTGTTGCTGTAAGGTCTGCGGTTCCGTTTCTTCTAACAGTTTCTTTTGTAATTCTTCTTGCTGTTACAATGAATATTGTGTTAAATTGTGAGTGCTGCTTTAAATTGGATGCTTACAAATGTAGAGATAAATTGCTATTACCTGAGCTTGTTCATGTGCTCGCCTTAATGCTTCTTGTTGGGTGTTAGCTTGCGGTGGAGTGGATAGTAATGTTGGCGCTACCACACCTGGACCTGTAAAACAAAAACAAACAAAACCACAATAATAATATTTCTTATAGTATCAAAACATAAAATCTAATTGGAGCAGAAAACTTCTTTTAAAAATTGCACAGAGCCAAGTTACGCTAATCTTACTCCTAGAAGGTAATACGATCGTATTATTAAATTTTCGAATCTTGAGGTAATTAACAGGAATCAGTAATAAAATAAAAATAACTATCTGGTCAACGTTTCGATGATTTTGACATCTTCATCAGGGCATATATACAATACAGAGACTACATAAATCTACTAAGTACAAGCATGTAATTATGGCCTACATATTATGAGAGCAACAGAAAAAGTATGTTTTATACTATTTTTTTTTATGTAGAAAGTTTGTGTTTTTATAATAAAACTATGAACCAGATTGCGCAGCTTTAAAATTTCTTTTTATTTAGATGTTAATATTTAACATTTTGTCCTTTCCTTACGTTTCGGCATTGTACATGCCATTATCAAAGGTTCATATACATTATAAATTTGAACAGTACAGTACATTATCTTCTGTATGCGTCTTATGGTGGTTCAAGAGTATGGATGTTACAATTTTATTCAAATATGAGTTATATTTAAATACTGATTTATGTTAATATGTTATAATATATCTCAGAGATGGAATGCGTATGTACTAACTATATTCCTTAATGTTGTTCAATTATTAAATTTATAAAAATGTGGTGCACCATGTGATTCTATTGGTTAATGCTAATGCTTAGATATACTTCATTATGTTAATTATATGTTAGGCTGTTTCGTGAGTTAGACCCTAGTAATCTGCTTCCAAATGGGTTACTCAAATTTTAACATCCATACTCTTGAACCACCATAAGACGCATACAGAAGATAATGTACTGTACTGTTCAAATTTATAATGTATATGAACCTTTGATAATGGCATGTACAATGCCGAAACGTAAGGAAAGGACAAAATGTTAAATATTAACATCTAAATAAAAAGAAATTTTAAGGCTGCAATCTGGTTCATAGTTTTTATTATAAAAACACAAACTTTCTACATAAAAGGAATATAGTATACAGCCTATAAAGAAACCATAAAACAAACAGTACTATTTTTTTTTTTCTACGTTTTTAACTATGCCGGAAACATTCCAAGCTTAAGGGAATCACTGCAACCGTTTTTCGAGAAAATGAAAAAACTCATAAACCTATTCTGTATTTCCGACTTCCTGCGACTTTTCGTTTTTGAGATATTCTGTTGAACACACACATACACACACACAATTCGTTAAAACATTTTCTTTTATTTTCAGGGTACCTCAAACATGTATTTCTGGTGAAAATTCCATTTCGAACTTGTGATTATTTTTAATAATTATTAGATTTAATAGAAATATAAATTGGTGTCAGAAAAGAAATCTTGCGCCATGTTCTGCTTGTTTTCCACTGATTGCTGTTTCTGTTGACGGCCTGAAATGATAGCCGCAGGGTTTGTTACAGAACAGAGGAGATTTGTTTACCCAAAATCCATAACCCACAAGTGCTTTATGTGCAAAATTTGATAGTCAAACTGATTAAGAAGGGAGAAGTGTAACGACCCTTTCACGTTGGAAAATTATATGTCTTGCACACACAGTTGCATTTTATTATGATCATGAGAGACATTAATTCCTATCACTCCAATATGATTAAAAGTTCAAGCTTGTGAATTACCATACTGGCCGAAATGTTGGAATTTTTTTTTTTTTTCAAATAAATTATCAATAATCAGATAATCTTTCTACAAGAAAAATCTTCCTTGACAATTAAAATAATTAACAAGTATCCTCAGCAAGAAATTATATAAAAAAAAGATTTTTCATGGAAATCGACAAATTCTGAAAAAGTATAGGGAAAATATGAACATCCTAGTGTAACAAGCAAGAGAGCAAGAGAATCTTAACAGCAACAGAGCAAACAGCAAAGAGAGCAAGAGAATCTCAACCGCTCTCTCGGACTAGTGTGGGAGAAGCTACATAAATATAGCCACGGACAGTCCATAAAGGACAGTTAAACAGGTAAACACAGTTGAGAATTCAGTTCAATACATCCAATCGCTAGGTGTCATTACTCTAACCACTCTACCTTAAACATTTCTTTATTGTAAAGTCCAGGCAGTCTGTCTTTACTTATTAATATACTAGTTAACCAGATTAACCAAGTCTTCTCCATAATTCATCAACCACACAAATTCTTTCCACCCTACACTTCCATTATACTAGCTACTAAGGTCAGGATACAGTAATACTGTAAAATTGTAAATTAAATGACTAATACGTGAAAAACTGACCAGAAATAATTGGTTGAGGTGCTCTAAATTGTCCAACAGGTATAGCTTGTGGTATAGCAATACCAGGAGGTGGTAAAACGGCCGCCTGAGTTGGAACAATACCAGGAAGTGTGGCGGGAATGACTGCAGCCACAGCCGGTTGTGTGGCTAAGGAAGATGTCAGTTTGGATAAACCTATCAAAACAAATACCAAAACAGATTATTACATATAAAACTATAATTTATATCTAAAAAACAAAAAAATAAGAGAAGGTAAAAAATATCTCACCGAGGACTGCATTAGTTGCAACCGCATCCATTGCTTGAATCTTTGCCGTAGCTGCAGCAGCGGCGACTGCAGCTGCTGTAGGCATTTGACTAGATGATGACGCTGGTCCCTGAAGTAACAATCAAAAGATAAGGTAAAAATTAGTGTGAAACATTCACACGACTTACTGCAATTTATTATACATTTCAAAGTTGGAATTTTTATCAATCGCTTTTAGAGCCTTTTATACAAATATGGCAAGAAAAAAACCACAACCAATTACATCTCATCAAAGTTGCTGGTATTTACAAGATTGTAAATACTTCCTCATAACATCCGTTGAAAAAAGTAAAAAAAAAAAATGCACGGTGATTCGAAAACGACGATAACAAAAATTTTGAAAAAAATAAAAGCAAGAAATTAAAATTACTAGACTTCATACTTACATGCAGCGCATTTGGTGGTGTAATAGCTCTGCCTACCCTTAAATATTGACCACCTAAATCGAACAGATTCATCGATGCTATTGCTTCTAAAGCTGCTGCTTTTGTTTCATATTCAATGAAACCGTATCCTTTGTGACGATGTGGTGAACTACCTTGCTGTAGCTTGCAGTATTTTATATTTCCGAATGCTTCGAATACACTGTCAAATATAAAAAAATCGATTATGAACAATAAAATATATATTTTTTTTTAATGATCCCAAAACTCCTGGCCACTTTATGAGCTGTAAAACTTACAAAAGTACCAGTATTATATAACTAAAAGTCCGATATAAAAGAAATTTTCAATTTTTTTTATTGAATCTTTAGTTACACTAGTAACGGCTTTACAGTCACTTGAAGCAAGTAAATTGTCTAAGTGAATCTCAGACAGAATTAAATATAAAAACAAGATTTATTCCAACAAAGTCACAACAAAATGTGGTCTGTGATTGTCCGGAGCATGTACAATAATATTTGCTTTTCAACCAATTACACACTAAAAATCAAATGTTCCAACTAAACACAAAACCAATTTATAATTTGATCTTTTAGATTTCCGCGGTCATTTTCATGATAAACTTACGAGTTTCCGGATTGAGACCGTGGTTTTATGGTAGCAAACCAGTGACCGGTCTCAACCCGAAACTCAGGCGTTTTTCAATTCAAAATTAGATTGTAATCGGTATGAATAGTCCGAGGAAACAAAACACTATATGTGCAGACTTACGCCGAAGTCAATAAAATATTGGGGCCCCAGGGGGGTTGTTCGCGCTCGAGATTGCTGTGAGATTGTGCCCCAACGTACAACATCAACGCCAGCGCAGCCTAAGTTCTTTTATACCGGGCTGCGTGACGCAGAATGGTTGAATAGCCGAAGTCATGGCGTAGGAAAAAAATAAATAAATGCCTTCACTTGATTGATTGCAAGATAGTTACAAACGCAATTTACTTTCTAAAAAATTACAAAAGAGCGTTCCAACAGCATTCAAATTCAAAATAATCTCAAACCAATTACGTTTCACAAATACGTATAATTGTAATCACAAATTAAGTGGCAACTAATCAGAATCTGCCTGATGGAACAATGACTCAGCGATTAAATAGTTTGTGCCGCGATTAGCACGCCCTAAATACCTTCTGTTATTTAAATATCCTGCATGATTTTATCTCTTCACACGTCTTACAACTAAATAAAAAGCGATTCTATTAAATCGAAATTTACCTTTTTATATCATCTTCAGTCAAGTCTGGATGAATTGAAGCCACATATATCCTGTTGTATTGCTTAGCTTCTTCCGTAATTTCATCTATGACCGACTGCGCTTGAGGCATATTGCTGGGGCGTCCCACCTGCATTTGGCAAAACCGCCAATAAATCTCGCACTAACAATGTAAAGCCGCGCTAAGGCGTCTTCATATTTTAATAATAATAATAATAATAAACTTAATTTTTTTCTGTGTTCTTAAAATTTATAAAATGTTAGGTAATAAAAATAATATGGATAGAGAACTTCTACCTTGATATTCCGCCCACCTAGCATTACTCCGTTCATTTGTTCTAATGCTAGCTGGGCGGCTTCCGGTATATCGTATTCAACAAATGCAAATCCTTTATGCTTTTGGGTAACTGGATCCCATGACATATTGATCGATTTAATTGGTCCAAATGGTGAAAATGCCTGTCGGATTGTATCTTCTTTTAATTCAAAACTTATTGAACCAACATATACTCTAAAATAAAAAACAAAAAACAAAAGAAATCAATTAAATATATTTATAAAGAAACAGAATTCGAATACAAAATAAAAATCTATTTAATTTTACAGTCATATCTTATCAGCAAATTAACTGAGTATCATCATAATGAGAATCTAGCCAGTAGCGACTCGATCACTCATGAAAAAATTGTTTTTTGTATCTTTTTGTTTTCTAATCATCCTGTACGCATGTACTACAATAACAGTGAAGACTTTAATAAGTTTAAAAAAAAATCATCTTACCTGCACATCAACACCAGAGCCTGATGCCTATGGAACGATTTTGCTTGCTGTGAAAGGGAATATAAAAGTTTGTATTAAAAACTTTGTAGGAAAAAGCATTTAAGTGTTATTTTAATATCAGCGCCGGGCACCCCGAAAGTTTCAATTATAACCCGACGTTTCGCCCATATTACAATGTGCTTCGTCTTAAGGGTCGTTACACCAATATATGGCTCTCAAGGTGTAATGACCCTGAAGAGGCTCATTGCAATATGGCGAAACATCGGCTTATGGCAAACCAAAGACGCGGACTCAATTCAGGGACTCAAGTAATTTTCATGAAAATGCCGCGGAAACTTAAAAGATCATTAAATTATTTGGCTAATATAACTCATGTGACTTTCTTCAACGAGAAAAAGGAGAAAGGGACTAAAAGTGGAGAATGAAAAAGCTGTATTACACACCCACTGGCAACAAGAGATATAAGATAAAACTTCACAGACTGGAGATAAGAGAGGACAAAGAATATTGTAAACTTCGGCAGCACCTAGCTTCTGTCGAGGAATCAAAGAGTCTGGTGTGAAACACGCACGGTTTTCTCTTACTCTTTCTAACAGAATTATGTATAAAATGAATTTGCTTTTAACTTCAACTTTTGCTCATTTGTCCCAATATAAATACAGAGTCAGTGGGGGTGGGGAGTACCAACCTACTAAACCCAAATAGGTATGGAAGTAAAGAGCGGACCAATAAATAAAACCAACCTAAATATTTGAAATTTAACGTCATAAATTCTGCAAAACTATCTAAAATCAACTTTGTTTTTTTAAATGGTTTAGATAAAAGTGATGGGTTTATATCTATGCACTTAGTATTCCAAGTTTAAAGGTTTCAGCCATATATTCGAACTAATTCAAAAAACTCCGGTTGGTCTATTTTCTTCTGATTTTGTTTTTCTTCGATTTTCTCTTAATATTATATCATGTTATAGAACCACACACTGAATTGAGGTAGCACTTTAGATGCAAACTTTAGGTTACTCTTCCCCCAGAACCCCCAAAAAATCAAAGCGTTGAAAAGACCTGCGACATGCACCACTGGCTAAATTGGTTCTAAAGAGTACAGCATAATTTTATTTAATGTCGCTGTACTTTTTTTTTTACTTAGGAAACAGTTATAATTGTTTCAAAAATATTTTTATTAATTGCTATAGTTTTCTTCAACAAGTTGATGAAGTCCGAACATAATAAACTTAAAAGGAGTGAAATAGGAGGTCAAGTATTGCCTAAGGGAAAAGTAGTTTCATACTTCGTAAAACAATACAAAACAGAACGTAGTGAACTCATTGAGAGACTTGGAGAATTTTTACCTCTTTTTCGACAGATGAGATTCACTGAGATCCTACCCTAGCTGAGAATATCTACCTTCTAAAGTACCTCTTTTAGGTCAATTTTTAGAAATATAATTTCCTGAAACAATTCGAGGCAGGATACATCAATTCGCATTAGACACCATCATATTTAGGCCCAGCTTCTTTTTCAGGTTGCTCTCTAATTATAATATCACATAAAAAAAATCGACATGTACAGCTACTTTTGCTTATACTGTTTGTACGCCTCAGAACTTTTCCAGTCACAGCTGCTTCCTTGGCTCCTCTTGAAGAGGCTAGTCGCTTATTTAAAAAAAAGGCTTCTGGCTCCTTGAATGGAGAGATTTGCTACTTCTTTCCTGGCCAGATTGTCGGCTACCTTGAAGCCGTGCTCTACAGCAACATGTCCATGAGTTACCCCAAAAAGTGCAACTTTATTTTCCTGTCATATAATAGATTGTACCTTTGATTGGCATTCCGAATTCTGACTTAGTTAATTGCTTTTCAGAAAAGTTCAATTTGGATCCAGAAATGTATCAATCTCAGATTTGGCTAGATAAAGTTTTCAAAAGAAACGAAAGAAAAATGGAAAAAACTGTGTCAACTCTAGGAAACCCACACCGCGAAAAAAAAAAAACAAAAAAAGAAAAGTTTCTGCAAATAAAAACTAAGAGAAAACAAGACTAACTAACTTGTTGTTGATGAGCAAGTGTCTGTTTCATGAGCACCATCTTAATGCTCTGTTCCATGGCATATTTCTTTGCACGACTGACAGCGTCGTGTTGATCGGACGTTAATTTAGGCAATGGCGAACCTAGTATTGCCATAATACTTAGTCGTGAACCAGGACCTGAAAAAATGATATGGAAATTTAGGTTAACAAATTTTAAGATGGCCTTCACCATAGCTTGCAAGATTGTTCAAAACGTAAATAAAACATTGCGAAACTTAGGTTTACAATAAATCACTGATACGGTCTGGAATATTGAATAGTGGTAGTAGTAGACCTTTATATGTGTAGGAATTACTAACATATCTTAAAGATAATTGTTGAAACTGTTTTCGGGGAAAACTGAAAAATCCATTCAGTAATGTATTATTTCTGTTTAAAAGATTTTGATTGGCTTATCGAAATTGACCAAACTCTTATTTTACCAAATCCCCTGGAATATAAAATTTGAACTTTCTGCGATTTACCGTGTTATAACTGAAACTATTTAACTTAAGCAAGGTATAACTTCAATGAGTCCAAATCTATTCCAAATCTAAAGAAAATCATTGGCGTCTTTTTTCTTTTTTTTTGAAAATCCCATAAAAAAGGAGAACTTAACAAAACCTGGTCAGTCAATAACATTGTTAAAACAAAGTATAATTAAATTACCTGGTGTTAATGTTCCAATTTGTGTAAAATTGTGCATGTTTGGTGTTAACGTGACTCCTGCAACAATTATTAAAGATTAGCAATTTCCGATTTTTTTTTTTTTAAAGATTTCCCCCAAAAAAACATTTAATATCTACAAGAGAATTTTCACCATTTTTTTGTTTGTTTTTAATACTGTAAAGAAAATGTTTTCAATTTATGATTCAATTAAATTTTAATCCCTCTTGTAGACATCAATAAAAATAAAATGGATTTGAAAATAAATAAATAAAATAAAGAAAATCTCCCTTCCAGAAAAACACAAAAAAAATATCTAGAATAAAAAAAAAAAATATATAATTTATTGAGAAAACTAAAATCTTTTCCACAGACTGATCCTTCTCCAGTTTTTTACTCGATTTTTTCTTGTTTATTTATTTATTTATGTTTTTTAACAGATCTTAGTATTCGGTGACTAAAATACAACGGGAAACATTATTCATAATAGAACTACTAAATAACTGAAACAAAATCGAACTACTAAATAATCGAATAAACGGAAGAAGGATTAGTAGTTATATTTGTGAATTTTTTTTTTTTTTTTTTTGATGACACTGGAAGTTCCTTTACCGATAAGGTTCTTGTCGGCAAAGTTTAGCTGTCAGAGAGACAGAGAGAGAGAGGACCTTTCGAGTTATTTTGTCAGAACACATGTGTACTCTGCCACTGGGCCGAGCGACCTAGAGACCCCACACCTTCTCTATCCAATTCATGGAACAACACATAAGAGCAAAACAAAAAAAATAAACATATTGTTTTTTTTTCTTTTTTTCTTTTTTCTTTTTGGCTATTTCTAATTATTCTTTTGTTGGTTGATTTTTTTTTTTTTAAAGATTAATTCCAAAAACAGATATTGCCAAATGTGACAAAGAAATTTAAGAAAATATAATAAATAAAAATAATAAAACAAAAATCAAGGTAACTGCTTCGTTTATCTTCTTTCTTCTCATAAAATCCTACTCACAAAACCTTTTCACCATTAAGAAAATTTTAGAGAATGTAAAAATATCATGAGAATAAAAAGAAAATATGGAAAACAAATCCTGAAAAACTGTTATTTCATAAAAATAAAATCACTTAATAAGACTGCACATTCACTTTCATCACTTTTTCCTTTAAAAAAAAAAAGAAAAAAAAAAAAGTAAAACATAAAATTATGTAAATAAATAATAAAAAAATAAATATAATCTCCCTCTCTCTTTCATTCACAAATATTTTTTAAATAAGCGTAATTTCCCTGCAACAAAAAGTTTTTCAATTATCTCGTGTATTTTCCGAGGTCTTTTTTCCCCTGTAAAAAAAAATATGAAAAAATGTGTGTAGTGTGTTTATAAAAAAGAAAATGTAAATTATATTCTTTAATCACACTTTTTACTCAATAAAATTAAAAAAAAAAAAATTTTTCTCTTAAAATATGTAAATTCGATAACGTACAAATAATGATAAGTGAGGTTCATTTTTTTTAATTAAGCAATAATAATAATAAAACTACGTAGAAGTGAAAATAAATTAACTAAAAATAACGTGGAAGAAGGAACATTTAAAAAAAATTCTAAGAATTTCTCGAAACTAGATTAGAGTTCAGACACAAATAATTACAAGATATGATCGACCCCGCTCTGTAGAAAGTACATGAGGAACTATTATTACGTTAGAGCCTTCTGCATATTTAACCTAGAAAACAGTAATTTGTGAGTTATATGTGAATGACAGGTCGCCGTTATTATCTAGTTGTACATCGAACTGGAGTGATAAATACAGAATGACGAGTATTTTCCACTGCAATATAATCCCGTAATGAATGAATTGAATGCGGGAACATACACTATTATACAATTAACTGGCGAGAAGACATTGTCAAACCAGGCAGCCCCTATCCTAGCTAAGAGTTGGCCGAAAGAATGGCTAAATTGTCAACAATGAGCAATGGACATCCAGATATTTAAGATACTAGGGCTGCGGAAATTTGTGGAGTGCGATAGAAAATTAAGATTTCCATCAGTTAGTCCGGAGGATTGTTATGCGAAAGCATTGAACGCAAATTAGTTCTTTTCTTGACTGGTGGCGCGCTACTGGAGCTAAGCAGTAGAAATATTCTTACACTTATTTGGTTGACTAATAATTGGAAACAATGAGGATGTGGCCAGATTAGCACTTGAAGGGCTCGCCTTAAACTCTGCACAGTGTCATTCTCTGAAGTGTGCCTTAACAAAAATTCCAAGACTTGGGCGTTCTCGAGGCTGTCCTGCAGAAGGCTGTTGCTCATACTTCTTTGATAGAACACGAATCTAAGTGATGACTACTGTAAATTGGATGGTGGAAAAAAAATGGGGAATCGTCGGCTGCAGGAAAAAATCTTTAAGAATGTATTAATCCCTAGTGTTTCCGAAATGATTTATACAAAATCCTCAAAAACAGTAAAGGAATTTTTTTTTTAACCTTAACAGAGAAGAAGTTACCCATTATTGTTTTCAAGATTTATTAGGGAGATTTCTATTTGTCTTTTGCTTTTTCTATGCAAATTATACTTCTATGACTGATAAATTTGGGGACGGTTGCTTTAAAAAAAAAAAAAAAAATGAAAAATAAAAATAAAAATTATAAAATACTGAAAAAACAATTTCATTTAATTTTTTTTTTTAATAGAGAAATCACTTGATGATATCTATGTTTTCTTCATCATAAGAGGGGAAGGTGCAAATCTGCAAGCATAACCAGAAAAAAAGTTCTATTTGAATTATTTTCGCCTATTATAATTTTTTGTTTTTTATTTTTTGTTTGATTGTTTCAAAATTATATATAATAAATTAAAAACTAAAAAAAGGAAAAAAAAAAAAGTATTTTAAAAGAGAAGTAAAAAATAAAATCAAAATTATAAAGAGAAATTTGTTGTCTCGTTTTCATACTCTCTTAAGTTATTGTTATGATGATTTTTTTTATAAGATAACTCATAAACAAATTATTAAGATTAAGAAAATTATGGTATTGTTACAGAATTATATGGCAAAAGAAACATAGGATTTACTATTATTAATATTAAATTAAATGTAATTAATATATGGTTTTGTATTATTTAATTAAAATAAAACAAATTATAAATGAAATTCTTCATTTTGGGAGACCAAATTCCCAATAGTTTCCATGAGGCATGGCCATTTCCTGGAACATCTCAGAAACAAACGAAAGCCTCTATTAGTTCCAAGATCATTGTTCACCATCTTACACAGTTTAATTATAATTTAAAATAATTGTTTTGTTTTTTCAACCGGAAAAACAAAAGTTTTTCATTTTTTTTTTGAGATAAATTTTATTCAAAAATTAACAATTTGTTTTTCTTGTTTGAGTGTAGATAAAGGTCTGCTTACAAAAAACGAGCTTTTCTTTTTTAATCGTACGCCAACGATGGAATATTAGCGGAATGCGAATGCCACCTCGTTTGGTAAGAACTTTTGACTATAAAAACTTTTCTATTGTATTGAAACTCAAAGAAAACTTGAAAATTAAGTGGGTAGCCATCAATTTCCCAAAGTAGCATATATACAACAACTAATTTACATGAAGACTAGAAAGTTTGCAGGGAATTTTCTGTGATGAACGGAAATTGAAGAAACTTCTCATCTACCATCTATGGAATTTGTTCATCACAAACTAACATTGTGGAATCAATAATAATTTGAAATATTGCTTCACAAACTTACAAACTGTTATTTACGAAATCTCAGTTTACGCAATATAACTGTGATAATTTAAAATGCTTCAATGAAATTCCCTTCAAGCCTTTTGAAATATTTAAGTTGTTTTTCACGAGTGCCCCCATCATTAATCTTCAAACAACTATGTGACCAAACTAGAGAAATCCCACGTTCTAGTTGTGAATGACGCAGCATGCCAGTGTAAACCATATCAAACGCATAAGTATGCCTTATAATGATGTTCGAAGTGCTTTTTTTGCGACAGGAATCTTGACCCGGCCGTTTACTGGGCGGCATAATTAATATTATATAATCAAAAACTTGCATGCATTTTATTCATTGCTTGCTGAGAGCATTTAAAACGGATTTTCTTTAAAGGGAGGTAATATTAAAAATAATATTTAATTAGCCTTCGAATATAGTTACAGGTCGAGAACCAAACTTCTTGAAACTCAGAAACTCAAGGAACTACAGCCAACTTTGGTCGAAAGAATACGAAAGTTGTCGAGTGCATAAACATTCAAAATACTATATAGTGCTACTAACGACATTTCTTTTTTTAAGAATTGTTTTTCAAAATATATAAAACTAAGCAAGAATAACCATTAACCGTACGCTAAAATAAGAAGTAAATAAGCAATCTTCCCGACCTTATATCATATCATGGCTTTGCTTTGACTATACACCGCATCTGGCTTCTGATTAAAAAAATCGGTACGGTTAGTTGTAGAAATTTACAGTTTTTTGAAACTGCACTTAAGAAATGAATTCATGAGCTTCTTAAGTTAAAGCCTGTTCAGTATCATGCAAAGTTTAAAGAAAGTCGAGGGAAAAATTTTTTTTAAGCACAATTACAATTCAGATGTCGGATTTTGACCGAAAGGTTTTTGTTGTATCCGATGTTGAATTTCAAATTTGAGCTTATTGCGAATTTTCATTCTGAGATATTTTGTTCGTATATCCAACACACTAACGCTCAAAGAGACACACTTTCGCTCAAAGGGGACATCAAAGACTGTATATAGATGAAAACTCAACTTCAAAAATTTGACATGAAAACCCTTGGATCAATAATAGAAAACATGGTTCCTTGCAATATGTAGGTCATACTGACACAGGAAGGTTAATTATTTAATCTATTTCGATTGTACAAATAACAGCGGATGACTGTTCCATTACGTTCCCGAAGACTTTTTTCGTGTTCAACAAACTTCATCAACAAATCAACATTGAAATGGTTAAGATTTGGCAAAAAAAAGAAATACGTAGAAACTTTATACTTGACAAAACAAATCACAACTAAGTATGAAATAAAAAGAAGCGATTGGCTCAGTGGTAACGTGCCGGACTCCCAACGCGGAGCTGCCAGATTTTCTCTTCCTGGGGGACTCTATAGCTCACCATCCAGTGAGAAGGCTCCAGGGGTACAATAGATCTTTTAGGTCGTAAGCAATCTAAAAAAAAAATGCAAGAAATATGTGAAAACAAATGATAATCCTTTAGATTTTACCTCAACTTAGTGGTAAAATTCGCATATCGCTAACATCCATTTCGTTGAAGAACAATTTAGGCAACATTTTCTGAACAGATTTCAGTAAATGGATGACAGAACAGGGTTGTTAATGAAGGTAAATTAATAAATGAAAACTGAAAACAGAAAAAAAAAATTAAAATTTTGTATGCAATAAGAAATTAACGTTTGGGATGAAAAGGTTTAAAACAAAAAATAATATTATATACTGAGGAAGAGATTTTGTGTTAATTTTTTTTAATTAGGTTAGGGCGAACATATTTTTATTATATTATTTTTAAATTACAAACTTGATTAATAATTAACCAAATACGGTGAACAAATTTGGGAATGAAGAACTTGTAAAAAAAAAGTAAGAGGTTAAACACATTATGATGACTTGTTATTTCCTAAATACAAAATGAAAAACCATTAAAAAATAAAAAATTAATAAAAAAAAAAAATACATTTTCTTCTTTAAGTAGAATAAAAAAAATATCCTTTGTATATATATAAAAAAAAAAAATAAAAAAAATAGTCGTATAATGTTTAACCTTGCGAAGGAGGCGGTGGGGGTGGAGCGCTCACAATTGGTGGGGATGGCTGAGAAGGTGGTGGGGGCGGCGGAGCCGGCTGTGCTGGAGGTGGCGGTAACGGTGGCACTTGTACGTTCATCTCTGATGATGACATCATACCCACATTATTATGTGCACCCACCTAAACGGACAAAATAAAAAGCAATATTTGTTCAACATGAAAATTAATTTGTAGCTTAAACCAAATAAAATAATATGGAAATGACAATCAAAAAGCAAATATTCTGGAAGAAACTTGGCTTCAGAACTCCCCACAAAACACTCTTATATAATATATATGACTTTCTCTTACTCCTAGTATTGTCATCTGAGCGTGGACTATACCCCAACAACGCTGCCAACAAAGGATAATTGTCAGAGACATTTTCCGTGGTAGCCTGCTTCATTTTGTGGTCATCGACCGGTTTCGGGCGTTCGCCCATCTTCAGGATGCGTTCTTCAGACAGTGTGCCAACACAGACTCGTACAGAGATTTAGTTTCACACTAACTTCATCTAACTTCATGAGTTAGTGTGAAACTAAGTCTCTGTACGAGTCTGTGTTGGCACACTGTCTGAAGAACGCATCCTGAAGATGGGCGAAAGCCCGAAACCGGTCGATGACCACAAAATGAAGCAGGCTACCACGGAAAATGTCTCTGATGCTTTCCAGCTCTGCGGAACCAACCACCACAACAAAGGATAATTGTGCCATACTCTTGGTAAGAGTATGTATTGCGATCGTGTCAGATTTTCAAAATTGAGTTTTCACCGGAAATACATATTTTGGGATCACCTAAATACTAAAAAATGCTGAGAACATTATACTTTTCTCTAAAAACTACACTTCAATATAATCTCTGGTACCACCTTAATACTCATTAAACTACATTAATACTCATTAAAAGCATCGATTCATTTCGAAATTTGAAGAAAATCGGTTAACTACAAGTGCGATTTTACAGAATAAGTTTATGATACTTTTGGACTGTTCATTACAACTTGAAAGCTTGCTGCATAGATAGAAACGCATTACTTTTATTTGAAACATTTTCCCGGGAAAATTGATTTTTAGACAGGGGTAATGGAGGTTTGTTAGTCAGTTTACATTTAAATTTTCACAAGCTTTGTTGATTTTGACATAGAGAGCTTCACACAAGGTCGCTCCGATATATAACCATAATCCCCACACCATTTTTATGCCTAGTCCAGGTAAACATTGCAATTTTATAGGCAATTTCTTGATTAAGTTGTATTAATCAGAATAAGAGAAAATCGTCTGAGTGTTTCATATCAGATATATTTTCCATATCTAGTAGTATTACAGTAATTTTTATACTCTCTGTAGTATTCTATAAGAAGTTGATACAATCGCAAATTACATTGAAATGATATATATTAGGGGGAAGAATAGCCTTAACCTTGTCCCGCTGTCTCAGAACTTGAAAAAAACGTAGATTTTTTCATAAACATATTTCAAATAAAAAGGGCAGACCTTTTTTTATATATAAGCTCTATCTAAGGTCTGCCATATACAGTAAAAAACGTTTAAAAAGAAACTGAGGAAACCGAAATATTTTTTCGTTGAAAAACACCAATATTTTCGATGTCGTTTAAACGAAGTTCAGTCGAAGCGGTATTTGTTCGTCATTGAGAATAATTAGAGTTCACAGGAAATACATAATTAGTCAACTTTTTTTTCTTTTTGTTTATAACTAACTGCCAGTATACTAGGTGCTCGTGTAAATATGTTCACCCCTGTAACTTTTTTATTTTTTGGAATTTTGAGTTGCGTTTGAAATATTAAATTCGTCTACACTTGTACTTTGCAGATTTTGCACTAGTGCAATTTCATTCAGCATAAAAAATCTGTGATATGAAATGTGTGTGGTGTGAGTTGTGTATGTACCTAACACGTGAAAGTTGTTAAAAAAAAAGCAAGACTGTGGGAAGGGATTTAAAATCGGTATAATTATTCACAAGATATGAACTTTAAAATTAATTAGTTTTCTTGATTGGATAGGAAACATCATGGAGAGTATGTACAGCAACGAACTGAGAGAAGAGGACCAGCCTGGACAGGGAAGAGTGGAAGGAAAAATAAAAGAAACGGTTGAAAAAACCTCAAAATGAGGATAAAAAAAAAACTAATGAAAAAGTAGAACATTTTTGTCCTTAGAACATTCAGTAACAACAATACTTGTAAAGTAAAAGAGTCTGAGAATAAAGATAGCAGAATTTTTATTTCAAATCAAGAGAACACAAATTTTAAAATTCAGTATCTTGTGCACGACTACAGATTTTCACATTTTTTCCCTCTTTTTTTAACTGACCTTAAAAATATTGCAAAAAACAATAGAAATATTGCAAAGAAAACACTTTTAAATCACATTTTTTTTTGTACTAAGCAAATTTGATTTTGCAAAATGATCTGCAACGAACAAGTATGAACGGCTTTAATAAAACAAACCTCAAAATGCCTCTACAGCTCACTGTTCGGTAACGGGCAATGTTGTCAGGTAACGAGAGAACACTGTGCTGAGAATTGAACACTCCGGGCGCCAATAACAATAGATGTTGATGCGCTTTAAATTAAAAAAAAAAAAAAAATTACAGGGTGAGGACATCCTGTATCTGTTGATTACTCCGTAGCGAAAAGTTGTATAAATTTCAAACTTCATATTCATTTGGAGCCACTATCTTCATTAAGGTGATCCGCTTTTAAAGGTTCATCGAAATAAGTGGGAACAGAAAAAACACTTCTCTTTATGGAATGTTCAGGTTTCTGCAATTTGCGCCAAAAACTATTCCGGCTTTTTTAAAAGTTTTTATATTTACTTCTATGGAATGGAATGAAATCATTCTATCCACTAATTTTGATTAGTATCCAATTGATACTGTAAAAATTCTAAGACAAAATTATTTAGATTATTACTCAATGCTGTATTACTTTAAATTATAATAATATGTCTATTTCATTTATTTGTTATCAGCACCCGTTCAGCAGAATGGGTAACAGAAATCATTTAACATAAATAAGAAATTTTATTGCGTCGGTTCTTTTATTTTCTTCTCACTGGCACGACAACAATCACTGAATTTAAAAGAAAATAGAATTAAAATTTCTTTAGAACAAATAATTTTCGGACCCAAGCAATTTTAAATGAAAATCTTTTATATTAAAAACAATTTATTTGTTACTGTTGAAATTATTACCGTAAAAAAACATACTGTTTTAACAGGAGAGACTAAGAGAACCCATCAGAACTAAACAAGCGAATTAACAATATTAAACTTGATATTAATAAAATAAAACAGGGGCACTACACGGGCAACAGATATAAATGGCTTCCTCACGTTGAACCAATAATCTGCATTCAGGACAAACATTAACTCCGTCTGTTATCAAAAGAATAAAAAACTGAAACCTTCAAATCCTAAAATCTTCCGAAAAAATATTCAACCTTTTAAGAAATTTAGTATATGCTCAATATATAATTACCATGACTCTTTCTAAGGTTACTCTGAAAATTTTTAAAAACCCATGATGCCAAAATTATTACGAGCTTAATTCTTACATTCAAGATTAACCATTTTTTCATCGTCTGGGGGAGGGCAAAGACCTACACTTAAGTTCTTCTGGGACTATATAGCAAGTCCACGCTTCTAACCTTCTCAGTGCACTGCCCGGCTTCCGGGCAGTGTTCTCTTGTTACAGATATGTCTTTACGGGTGGGGCAGTGAGCTGTAGGGGCTCCTAGGGCAAGAAATCTAAAAGCAGCACCACTGGACTCGAACCCACTGTAAAACACTGAGCTAATCTCCCCCCACCAAAAGAAGATCTTATGGCGTACCAGAATTAGGAAAATTAACTCCAAGTACTCAGGGAAATTACCTTAACACAATTGCATAGTTGACTTAGAATTTATATTGTCGGAATTTGGAAAAAAAAGCTATCATAATCGTTACTTATGAATCAAAATCATTAAACAGCAGCTCTTATTTACTCAGCAAGTGAGTACCAAAAATTAAAAGTATCATATTCACTTACTTCTTGAAATTATTCCATTTAAAGAAAAATTTAATATTTAAAATACGTTACATGAAAAACAAGTATACCAATATCACAAAATATTAAGAAAAAAAATGTAACGCTTGATTCTGCGCCATATTGAATCAGATCTCTCAATACTTACAAGGCTCAAACCTCCGTTCATCATGCTGTAGTTCTGCATTGTCGTCATCCGAACGATTGAATGTCCAGTTTACATTAACCTAACAACAACAGATTGCAATATATTAATGATTATTCTTTTAATTGGCACTAAACTTCCAAATCACGGTATAAAATCTTCCGATACTACTATATGAACCGCACAATGTCCCGCTTACTTATCTTTTACTACTACAAATGGCGAAATAACTACCTACACAACAACCGTTTAAGCTCTGGTTGTAATGTCGTACCACAGCCTTCTATAAATGATCGATACTGTTTATGAGTTTTAATTTTTTAAGTTATAAGTTAAGTCATCTGTTAATATGTTGCTAATTAAATAATTATATTACTTTTTCTACTTTTAAGCTCGGGATGGTTTAATTCAAATTGATTCATAAAAGTAATATCGCATCTTACATAACCTAAACATTTCTCTAGATTATACTTTATGGAAATATATCATATTTTGTAGTAATATATTTTTTTTCATTTACTGGGTAATACTATGTTTATGGATTTCAGTTTGCAAATCTTGTTCTGTCATTTGAACCAACCAAATAAAACAGAACTGATTTTCAATAACCTTAGATAAAATCTACTTTTTTTATGCTTAAAATAAATACGTTTAATAGTCAGGGCAGATATGAATTTCGGTGATTTTTGGGTAAGATTTTCATTACCTTACTTTTAATTAGCTGGAACATTGTTTATTCACAATGATAAACCAAACTACTTCTTTGAACCAATAGTAGTTCTTTCCCTTGGAATCATTGATAAAATTCGTCCCTTAAGTTTTCAATAGAACAATAAATAATATGATTTGTAAGCATTTCTGCGAGGTTTAAAATTACTTTCAATTGCTCTCTATTTCTAGACCTGATCCCCTATTAACAGCGATACTGATAATGTCAGTGGATCAAAATCCTTTACACAAAAAATATAGATCACCCTCCTCTCTCTAATCAAATCAATCAAGACTTTTTTGTTGTTAAGTACGTGTTACAAGTTCAACTTAAATTTAAGAAACGTTTCATTAAAAAAAGTGTTAGTTGTATCAATTTTTTTTAATTAAGTATAACTGTTTGTGATTAAACTATTTTACTAACTTGTGAAAATATTCTAACTTATACCAACTTTATTTTTTAACAGCTTGTTATGAGTTGTTACATATATTTTGCTCAGTTCTACATTATGGTTCATTTCAATGTGGAATACTCCTTATAGTTTACTAATACTGGATTTAAACAATAAACCATACCTTGGATTTGGATTTAGGAGGGATTTGTTATTAAGGGACTGAAGATGTCCAAAATGATTCCATTGATGATGAAACACTACGTGTTTGGTAGTGAAAGTATAAAGTGGTTTTAAAATATTGTCTCCGAGCCTTTGGTTTGGCATATCCAGATAGAGAATCACATCAGAGTGAACAGAGTGTTCACCATCACATGCTAAACACTATGTATAGGTATATAGCATTTTCCAGTCAAATTAAACAATTTTCTATTTGAATTAACTTTTTCCATTCAAAATAAACATTGAAGTCTTACTGGCCCTTCTTTGAACAGATTTATTGTGTATTATTATCTCATTTTGAACATTGAGAACCTATTTTCAGAAATTTATCCTTTTCTGAAACATGTGTTACTCCAATTTGAACCACTTTTGCTATTGATTCTTCTCTAACTGATTGTCTTTTATTATCTTATTTTGAACATTGAGAACCTCAATCAAGGTTCTCTTTTCAAGCTTCTCCAGTCAAGCTTATCCTTTTCAGAAATATTTATTACTTCATTTTGGACCTATTGAAGTTCTATTGATAAATATTTGAACCGATTTATTGGCTTTTTATAGCCTCATTTCACACATTTGGCACCACGAGTTGTCCAGAAACCAATCTGTTACTTCATTTGAATTTATTATTTTGTGAACTTTTAGGTTTCCGCGACCATTCTCATGAAAAACACTTGAGTTTCAGGGTTGAGATCGCGACAGTGGTTTGCTAAAAACCGACGTTTCGCCCATGTTGCAATGACCCTCTTCAGGGCTCAACTCGAACTCAAAGGTTTTACTTTTTTTGTTCTAGAATTCAATCAATTATTCCCCATTAGAACTCAATAATTAGCTTTTTCATTTCAAATTTAACCTAATAGCTATTGGTTAAATTTACTGTTTTCTATGGCAATTTATTATCTGATTTTGAATATTTTTAACAGCTGTTAGGTCGAAAATCCTATTCTGATCAACTTTATTGTCAAACTACTTTATCTTACTTTTTGTACCTCCCTTCTGACATTTCATTTATCCAATTCTTTATCTAATAATAATAATAATAATATCTTATTGATAAATTTAAAAACTTTTTTGCCAAGTAGTAACCTTGAAACACTCGCATTAAAAATTTTCTAAATTGATTTAGTCTTGCTTTTTCTGCAAATTAAGGCAGTGATTAATTTGGCTAAATTAGGTCAAACACAAATTAGCTAAAAAAAATATAGTAATTCAAATGAGTTTGAATTTGACTGGTTAGTGCTTCAAAATGTTCAAATATAGTTATAAACTGAATTAAATGTGGTGCAAAATGAGGTACAACGTACAAGAAATTGCTTCAAAGGAGTATTAAATGGTACACATTACTTAAAATGAGGTTACAGATTAGTTCAAAAAAATGCTTTATTTGAATTAAAAGAGGTCTAAAATATTCAAGGTAAACGAAAAAGCCTATAAATCCACTCCAAAAAAAATTAATTGGACTTCATTGTAGTTCAAATTGATCAAATTATGTAAAAAAAAGTCAATAAATTGGTTAAAAAGAGGATTGATGGAACTTAATTCTGGTTATAAATATGAATGATGAGGTAATACATTGGCTCAGAAAAAAAAATTAAAAAATATTCAAATATAAAAAAAAATGTAATAAATTAATAAAAATGAGAATTTATTAGAGTGAATTAACGTTCGAAATGTGGTTGGTTTTGTTCAAATGGATATAGATTGATTAAAATGTGATAAAAGTGGACAAAATGTAATAAAAGGCAAAAAATAAATCAATTCAAAACAGGAACAGTTTGCCTCAATTGTTTAATGTTCAAAATGATGTAATAAATTGGTTCAGAAAATGATGAATAGGTCTGAAAAATAGTGAGCAATGGTCAATATAAGGTAGTAAAAATAAATCGTTTCAAAAAAGAATTGAATTTGGTTCAAAATGTTTCAACTGAAATAGGTAATAAATTGGTTCAGTTAAAGATAAATTTATCTCAAAAGTGATTCACAATTTTCAAAATGAGCTAATGAAAGACAATAAATCAGTTCAGAAAAGGATCAAGAAGACATGAATGAGGTTAAAATAAAGTAATAAATTGGCTTGGATAAGGAAAATATGGTTAATAATATTCAAATTGAGGTAATAAAAGACAATAAATCGGTTCAAACAAGAATGAATGTGAATTCAAAGTGGTTCAAAATTAAATGATAAACTGGGTGAGAAAGGATAAATTTTTCTGAAAATGGTTCTCAGTGTTCAAATTAAGGTACAATAAATCGGTACTTTAAAGTGGCTCAAAATGGAATAACAAATGGTTCAAAATGGAATAATCAACTAGTTCAGAAAAGGATAAATTTGTCTAAAAGGTGGTTCTTAATGTTCAAAATGAGGTGATAAAAAAAAAATTAATCGGTTCAAAATGAAGTTATAGAGTGGTTCAAAAACAAATTAATTTCTTGAAAGTTAGGTGGAAAAGATGACAGGCTGGTTCAAATAGGTTTTGGTGTACAAAATGTGGTTCAAAATTACGAAATAATCGGGTCAAAAAAAGTTTGTTTTGGTGGGGAAAGTGTTCAAATTATTTACAGTAAGTGACAATTGGGTTCAAACAAGGATTAATGCGGGAGAAGTGTTTAAAATTGTACAGAAAAATGAAATACATTATTCTAAAAACTATATTTGTAGAAACGTTGGCAAGAATTTAAGTTTTCTTAATTTTTTTTAATAGACCGAATCTCACAATCCTTTTCCTGCATATAAGTAACGGTCGAGAAGAATCTTCCATTTTAAAAACTGTTTAATTTGACTGGAAATGCTAAATATTATTACTCCATAATATATGAAATACAGACTTATAAAAAGAAACAAAAAGTGATCATCCAAACTGTGGTGGATTTGGTTATATGTTTTTAATCCTCCTTCGGTTTATTAATCGACTTCTGTTTATTAATTTATAAAAATAGATTGTTAAAGGGGAAATTGCACTGCGACCTGAAAGATCTATTGTGCCCCCCGGAGCCTTCTCAGTGCACTGCCCATCACGGAAAGTGAGCTGTAGAGGCTCCTAGGAAGAGAAAATCTAAGTGCTGGACTCGAACCGCATGCTAGTCCAGCGCACTACCACTCAGGTAATCCCTTCCTTATCTTACAATAATAAGTAAAATATGATTTTTCGATAGTGTTTTTATTGTTCAGAACACAATGTAGGAAATGTTTCCAAAAAAAAAAGAAAAAAAAAGAGCAAGATATAATAGTTGAAAGAAGGATTCCAAGGAGAACGAAACCAGGCACAATGATCAAAAGAAAAGAAAAAACAGAACCCTTCTCATCTTCCATTTGCTGTAACTGATGTAGCTGCAATCAGTGCTGCACCACGACCACTGCCGTCTGAAGACAACATCATATGGACTCCCTGAAATTTAATTAAATAAATAAAAGAATTATTACTTTTATTTCCTCTCACTGTTGTACAAAAATATGGGGTGAAACACTCACATGCTTTTCCTTACTGCAATTTACACTTATTCATAAATGACAAATTTTTGTCATTTACATTCTTAATTCTTATTATTTTTAATAGATGTTTAGTTGCCTTCAATGTTATATCAATGGGAGAATTTTAAACTTCCTAATAAAAACTAGACTTGTTTTTTTTAAGGAAAGCTCATATCCTCCTTAAATGAACTTTCTCGCAAGAAAGTTTCAAACAAAAGTGATGAGTCTCGGTATGCATAGTTTGTATATTAAATTTAATGAAATCCAACAGATTTAATGGAGAAAATAGCAGAGTCCTGACAATACTAGGACTGAAAAAACTGAATAATTCTCAATGTTCAAAGTAAGATGGTAAAACATAATGCAACGGTACTTCAAAGTGATTCAAAATGGAATAATAAATGGTTCAAATCAGTTCAATGTGGTTTGCACTTCCGGTAACCGAGCTTTTTTCAAACTCGGAATTTTGGCAAAATTAGTTACAATTAATATTATTTTTTGCACATTTTAGAGGGAAACATCCCACCCTTCCCTCCAAAAGACCCCTTACTTCAGTAATTTATCTGCAGAAATGTTTCATATACAAGTAGCTCTTAATTTGTCTAGTTGATATAACAAGTTTAAAGAAAATCGTTGGATCTGTTTTCGTGAAGATCGAATAGAAACACCTAGAAAATGCATTCAATAAAGGTGTTACTCCTGTTGAGGAATTTTGATAGATAACTCCCTGCTGGATTCCATGGCGATACCTAGCCAAACATAGTTTGAACTTTCTGCGATTTTTGTTTTTGTTTTTGAGCTATGCTATTCACATAACATACATATAAGTATGTAAATTTGACATGATCATAATACTTCAGCAATAAAAGTAAGTATTGGGATCGTAGCAAATAATGGTAATTGAATTTACATTAGAAATATTTTAGAGTATATAAGTAGTATTATAAATATGAGAAAGAGAAAAATCTAAATGTGCTTACAACCAAAAATAGTTTTTTTAAAGCGGTTATCAAAATCAGGGCTTAAAATTATAATGAGATGTTTATAGAATTCTTTTTTCTTTAAAACTTCTCTGGGCATTGCCGTATGAACATATCATCATAATTCTTTTTAAATTTATCAGTTATTTTAGTAAAGGAGGTGAATATAAAAAGTTCATAGTCTAGAAAATTATATTTTCAATTATTTAGTATATAAAACAGAAATATTTTTTATAATACATTTTGTATAAGAGAAAAATAAAATCCAGATTTCCAAATCAATGCTCTACAATTTATACATCGGATAATTTTATTCCAAAGCCAACATAATCATAAATTACACTAATTAAAAGGTTATTTTATATATACATTTCTTCAAATTCATCATTTGGGAACAATTTTTTTAATACAAAAATTAACAAAAAACTAAGGCACTCGTTTCTTTTTTGTTTTCCATTCTTCCCTTTAGCAAACAAATCAAATTCGAAAATCTTTTATCCTAAATCAACTACAATATTTCCGTATTTTCTTTTTTGAATTTAATTATATGTACATATATAATAATAATAATTTTATTAGGTATAAAAAATTCTCAATTTTACAATTATTTTCATATTTTTTTTTAATTCACACTATAATACCACAAAAACAACTAACAATAGAGAAATTCATTTAAGAATATATGTTTGGATTTTTACCCACAATGCATTTGACATTGTGATTTATCTGCGTTCACTGCTTCACGCGCAATACATCAATTTTTAAATTTATAAAGGGCAGAGCTGAAGCGGGAGTTATAGTCCGGACTAGTACATCCGTGTCATCTGTTAAAAAGGATGAAATTTCACGTTTTCTTCAGGTGTGATTGATTCTCTGCAAAAGACCGATATTCCGAGTGTTTGGTTAGATCCGCCGTATTTGGAAACATAAGAGATTCTTGTTTTGTTTGTTTTTTTTTCTTCCGCGGTTGACTGCTTTATTTTATAGTAACATCAACCGGTTTCGGGTTTTTGTTCACCAATCTTCAACATATCTTTGATAAGCATTGTGATATCATCACAGACTGCAGCACAATAGCAAAAATCATTTTTACACACTCCTATTACAACAGCCTGGAAACACTTTATAAATTGAGGCTGAAGAAAGCCGATTAGTAGAAAATGATTCCTGGCCTAGTTACCAACTGTGCTAGTTAAACACTTTAGACACGATGATGATAGTGTACATCTGAAACTGATCGATGTGATCACGAAATGAAGTTAGCTGTAATGAATCTGCAAACAAGATAGCGAATTCTTCCCCATCAGAAATGGAAGATTTCGTATACTACATGTGGATTTGAAGAAATTGACCGGTTTTAGGGTATTATGGAATGAGTGAGTATATCACATTATGATGAACATATTTCAGCAAATGACCGAACAGCCGAAGTATATATCGCTTTTGAGTTACATAAATTTGAGGTATACTATTTTACAGAAGTTGAGTTTCATAATAATACAGTAATCACTTTTTTGTTATACACCCTGCTGCTAATTCGTTTTGTGAATGTGTACCGATAGTATGCATTTGCATATCAGTCTATAGCTTTTGGGACTGCAAATCATGAAGTGGGGAGGTGGGGAGGGAAAGAGTCTTCGATTTTTTACAGAATACGCTGTATTCTGCGAAATGAATTATTTACTCACCACTGCAAGACAAATTGAAAATGTCCATTAAAACGCAAATACAAATGAAGCATTATTTGCTAACCCAAACCCTGTCTTGTTTTCTGTTTTTTTTTTTTTTTTTAAGAACCTTGAATAAGTTTCAAAACTAGAAAATGTAGTATATTGGCAACTCACTTTAAAAATAAGTACTTAAAATACAAGTTAACACATCGCATTAAGTCGAACTATTTTTTTAACATATACTATTAAAAACTTATGAAATCCCCCATTAATAATAAGAAATAATTTAAGAAGAATAGACAAAAATAACTACAGTAACATATTCATAAATTTTACAATGTAATAAAAAAATAAAATACAATTTTTCTGGCATAATTTAAGTAATCAAATTTATACAAATACAAATATACTGAAAATATAAACAGGCAAATAAAAGATATAATGTAAAATTAACTAATTATATTTTTTCTTTTTCCAATTGTAGTTTAATGATTTCCTTCTTAGTTCATTTCATTTCTGCTAGTATTATTAAAGGAAATAAGTTATTAAGAAACAATCGAACACACTTTTAAATTTCTTTCTAGAAAGTTTGATCTTTTACTTAAATATAATAAACTCAACAAAATGATTTTCTTAAAAATAAAGCCATGAAAAAAAGATTTTTGTTTCTTTCTAATGTTTAAACTAGATCTTAATGTGCCGCCGCAGCAATCAATGCAGCTCCTCTACCTGAACCATCTTCGGACAGCATCAAGCTAACGTTCTATTAGTTTTATTTGGAACAAAATAAAAATTAAAACAAAAATTAATAAAGAGAACAATTTTCATATCAACAGGCAAACTGTTTTTTATTTTCTCTAAAGTATATTTTTCTTTTAGAAACGCAACTGGAAAGAAAATTAATATCAAAAACAGAATGAAGAGTGTGAGTCAATATATCTATAAAAGCAAGGCTAGATTAGTAACAACCCTTCTTGTCATTACAAATTATTCATTCACTGAACGAATTAGGAAGTTTCGATTGGATATAGTTTTTTTACTTCAGATTTTAGACGAATATGGAGTAGTCTAAAATTTGGCTGAAGACATTATGTCTATGCCGGTAAAATCTTGTGTCAATTTCTTATACTAACTCTTGATTTTGATTGGTGTGAAAAATAATACAAAATAAGAATGAAAAAGAACGAACAAATTTTAATTTTTTTTTTTTACAAAATTTTGATAACTTGTTTAATTTTTCTCGCCTTCTTGGGCAATATTATGGGCCCCCTGATAAAGCAAGGCATTGATGCAATCATATCATTTGAGTGGTTTCTTGTCGAACTGCATACCATTCTTCTTGAAGTGCAATGCGGAGCCTATTACAGAGTAGTTGGAGGCTGATCACGAGCTCCTAAGCATGCCCAATAGGTGTTCCATAGGACATGGCCGGAGAATGTGCAGGGGCCAAACGATTACATTTATACCGACTTTCTCCAGGAAGACAACTCTAGATATATGTGGTCTGGGGCGTTATCATGCATTAGCAAGAAACTGTCCCCAATAAATGGAGCAAATGTTATGACTGCCTGAAGAACTTCTAGCAGCGGTCATTGCGGCCATTTTCAACAATAATTATCTCGGAGCGGGCCTCCAAACTTATCCCACCCTACTCACAAATTCGACCATCTGGAGACTAGGCTTAATCACGATTCATCTGTGCAATAGAACATTATGCTCTACAGTCGAACAGAGAAGCCGATTGGAAAAAGCTAACCTGCTTACATGATAATTCCTGGTTAGTGCTCTGATACTGGTCTCCTAGCCATCAGACCTACTTCTCGCAATAGTTTCGAACTGTTTTTGAGCTCTCAATGACTCCTCGAACTTGTAATATGTTATTCCCGAGCTCTGTAGCTGTAAGAAACCTAATCTAAGAGCTGACAGCGAAAGAAATCGATCATCCAGATCTTTTGTGACCCTTGTAAGACCACTTCAGGGTCTCCGATCGTATTCCCCCTGTTGATCGATGAACTGCAGAACAGATTAGTTCACTATGCCTTCCTCCACAAGAGCAGTCACTCTTGATGAAATGACCATTTTTCAGTTAATAAAGTTAAGCAAATAAAGTAATTTATGGATAAAAATAAAAATAATGTGGAATTAAAAATAAAAAAACAAACATTACTTACCATTGAATATATAGATGGGGCCGCAATGCTGGATAACATCTGGTATTTTATCCGTCGTAGCATGCATATTTCTTGTACTCCTGACCTCGCGCACCACAATACATACAATCAATAAACCAAGTGCCGAGTGTAACAGAAACGCGTTAAAGTAACTCTCTAAACGAAATTGATAAATTTGCTCTGTCGATGGATGAAAATCCGAAATCGGTCAGGAATACAAGAAATATGCATGCTACGACGGATAAAATACCAGATATTACTTACCAAGTCTGTCCCAGACCAGAAAAGCTACACTAAATGAATTTCTACTGTTTTCAATTTTTATTCTCAAGAAAGTTATAAGTTTTGTAATCAGAGTATCGTATATACCATTTATATTACTTATAAACATAAATTTACGGAAGCTAATACAAAGTACAGAGTTATTATGTTTTTATACATGTAAATAGAAAAATATGTGTCCTAATTTTTTGTGTGGCTGAGTGTATTTTAATATAATTTTTCAGGGACTGATTTCATGAAACTAAAACAAATATTAGCTGAAGATGACCTCAGTAGGTCGAAACGTCCTGTTCTGTTCAGTGAATGAATAAATAACATTTGTAAGGGTCGTTATCCCACTAATTAACCAGTGGTTATAAGAATCTCAACCTCTTCACTAATACCAGATATCTTAAAGTATCTGTAAATGTCCACTATGAGAATGAATGAGTACCTCAGAATGGACACTTTATTTTTTCATTTTTAAATTTATATTTGCTTACTTAAAAAACAAAAAATTTGAAATTAAAAGTATAAATTTTGTATTGAATGATATCAAAAGGCAAGATAAAGACAATATGCTTGGGTCTAAAATACCCAAAGTAGTATCCGTGAGTTTATCCCATCATAAGCACTGCGCACGGTGGTTTGCTAGAACTGATGATTCGCCCATATTGCAATGAGCTTCCTCAGAATCGTTACAACTTCAAAGCTAATGAAGCAATGAACCGTGATTGGATTGAATGAATAAATAAAATTTGTAAGGAACTATTATCCCTTCTGAAAATAAGGACGAAACGAGAAGAAGTCCATTGCAATATGGGCGAAACGTCGGTTTCTACTGACGCGGTCCCAACCGGAAACTCAAGTGTTTTTCATGAAAATGCTCGCGGAAACCTAAAAGATCATAAATAAACACATAATTTTTTTACTATTAATTCTTACAGATTTCGAATTATTTTTACATTGTTAAAGTTTTAATAGTTCATCAAGTACGTGTTACAGAGAGCTGACTTTCGCTTACAAAGTTTCTGTCACAAAACCCACCGAACAAACTTTTCATTCGCTTCATATACATTTATAATAGATGGTCTGATAGAAACTTTGTATAAATGGGCATCAACACCCTATAAATTTTTCTGGTGTTTATAACTCTTGCAATAGAATAAAATCTAAAACCGCTCAAAAAATAAGAGAGGATAAAATCTCAGATACATAGGCTTATCTTCGGTGATTCAATGGATAATAAAAAACTTTTAAATAAAGATAAAAAGATTTTCTTTTAAGATAAATTGCGATACACGGAAATCTAGAAAATTTCCGCTTTTAGTAGCCGCTGAAGTCTACGCCTCTGTACGAACTTGATGAACCCGACTCTGAGAAGGAAAATCAACCGGAAGAGTGAACAGAAAGAAGCTTACAACGATGGATAAAACATATGTATGTATGTGCGCGCGCGCGCGTGTGTGTGTGTGTGTAATTTTCCAGAGAATACTTCTCTTTTGGTATATATGCATAATATTTGCAATTCCTTAAACAGCGCGTCAAAAAAAAAATTGCCTTCTACAACCAAAGGGGGCAAAGTTACACAGTTACACTCTTAAGAGTTTAAATCGGAAGAATTGGCTATTGCGAAATTGTGCATAGTTGCAGAAAATGTTGACAAATTCTTATAATCTAAGAGCTAGAATTGCCTAATGGATGGAGACTCCAGCATAATCGTTTACCATACATAACAAATGTATACTTAAGAATCATCGAAAAGCCGATGAGCAGTAAAATTGGGATAAATGTTATCTAAATGTTCTTCCTATACTCTTCTCTTAGAACTCGTCATTAACCATCTGGGGGGATATCATTCGTTAACCCTCTACTCTCTTTCTTACAAATCATTGGAGCCTGACAAAGTTAGAAATCGTTATAAAGGTAGCCATTAATATGGCCGAAAATTAAGTAAGTACAAGTGACGCTTTAAGTTGGAAAACTTTATACAATCACGAGATATTTTCTGTGACAGCTTGCTTCTTTTCAAGGTCATGGACCGATTTTTGGCGTTCGCCCATCATCAGAAGGTTTTGTCAAAAAAATGTGATAACATAGACTTGCACAAAGCAAATTTAGTTGAAACCCTCAGAACGATTTCTCCAATTAAATTAGCTTTTTTTATTTCCAACTAAATTAGCTAAAGCTAAAGCTGAGTTTATCAAATAAATTTCTCTGTGCAAGTTTATGTTTTGCCAAAACATCCTGATGATGGGTGAACGACAGAAACCGGTCGATGACCACGAAAAGAAGCGGGCTTTCACAGAAAGTATCTCTGATCCTTTCCAGCTCTGGGGATCCAACCACAACTTTATACAAGATCACCGTTTGTTTTTTAATTCAATCCAACAAGAGTGAAACCTGTTCTTTAAACGATCTTCTCATTGGTTAGTTCTCCAAAAACGACCACTTCCTGAATAATAGCGCTCCTCAGAGTCTGTACTTCCATATCCATGCATGGATCTGGTCTGAGTAAAGCGAGATTTCTCACAAAGAGTAACAACTGTGTGTTATTTCAAGGGGATTTTCCCCTTTCCAGAAGGTCAAATGACTGTGTATTACACTTTCTCCGGGTTAATTCTTGGTAGAATAAAGATCAGTTTGATTCTATTAATCTTTAATAAACAGAGATTATTTTATTCAATAAAAACTTAGGTAAAGCTAAATTTGTTGATTTACCAAATGGCCTTCGTGTCATAAAATTCTTCCCGATGGATTTATGAAAATTTCCAAGCTCTCGAAAACTTTGCCCCTTTGGTTGTGGGCGTTTTGAGTGTGGGAGTACACAGTGATATTCTATTAGCTATTAAAGTTCTTACCTTTATTGTTGGAGAAATCAGTTCTGAAATTTTGTCCATCATAATATCATGGAAGTAAGGATGTTTCCTGTACAATGTACCATCAACGCCAACAGTCACTGAATCTACATTCATTTTATTTATCAATGTAGCTACACCAGCTGAGGCTAAGTGTGCAGCCCTCCTGGTCACACACTCGCATATATAACGAACGTTGGCACAATCTTGATCACTAACATTATGTATGCCCAATTTTTCTAATACATTTCTACAATTTTTAAAGGAGCCTCGTTTATCACTGAAAAATAAATAATAGAAATATTAATTTTAAATTTTATTGTCGACCTTGTAATTAAAAAAAGTGAGGAAATTGTATTTCTAGGAAAAGGTATGGTCATGTGCGTAGCCAAGATTTATGTCAGGTGGGGAAAGAATATGAACTTGTCAAAAGTTTAAGGGACAGACAAAGGAAGTGAAAAAGTTTATTATTCTTGTGGTTGGTTTTGCTGAGCTTGCAGAGCTGGAATCATCAGAGATATTTTCCGTAATATTTTCCGCTTCTTTTGATGGTCATCGATCGGTTTTGGGCGTTCGCCCATCATCAGGGCTGTTCTGTCAGAAGAGTGTGATAATAAAGACTTGCACAGAGCAAATTCAGTTTATACACTCACAAAAAAAATCTCTGCTGAAGTTTATTAAAAGCTACTCGCCCAAGCTGGCTGTAGAGTTAGTCCAACAAGGTCGTGCAAGGATACTTGCGGGCCTCCTTACTGGCTACTATACACTTAACAAGCACGTGCATCGCATGGGTCTGACAACGAATAGCGAGTCTAGGTTTTGACAGGAAGAAGAAGATAAATCATTATAGGAGTCAGGTTTGATGGGGGTTGTGTGGTTGAGATTTCTCCTCTTTGGTGAAGAGAAACTGACCCAGCAGTCCCTCGCCAGACTACTAAGTAACACGACAGGAATGGCGATAAAATACCGTTGTGGGTATTTTTAAGTATCACCCAGAAGTCTCCCTCTCCAGGGAGGGGGGGGGGGAGCAGCAGCCCCTAAAGATATCAAACAAAATACTCTTTTGTAATAGAATTGCTTAGTTTTAAAACTAATAAAAAAAACAACAAATAATTACAAAGATTTAGAAGCAATTATTATAAATAATAGTAATAATAATAAATAAATAAATAAATATTTACTTTTCTATATTTGATACATATTCCGTGTGAAAGCTGTCTTTAGTCTTCAATAAATCACTTGTACTCCCGCCGAATAAAGTTTTATCTTCGGTGAATTTAATAAGTAACAGCCGTACCAACTCGCCCAAATACATACCAGAGATCATCTTCTCATGGCTGGAAAATACAAAAATATTTAATTAATGAATAATAAATTAACCATATGAATATTTTATTCTATTAATTTTTGCTATGAAATGACATAACAAAAACATTTTGTTCAAAGTATTGTGAAACTTAGTATGAATTGAAATTTTCTACAAATATTCTTAAAGAATGATTTTTAAACAATACAGCAGCTAAAAGTAAAAAATAAGAAAGTATATTAGCAACATACACACAAACCCAAGGGAATTTCTTTCAGGCCAGTTGACTAGCAACTGCCTGAGGTATCCTGAACAATACATCAACTAAAATAATTTTTCTCTTATGCTCTCTAACTTTCTCTTACTGCAGTTTATAAAGTTGTAAATGATAAATTTTATAGTTGGTATATCCAATTTAATGAAATCATCAGTGTTTTTATGAAGAAAATTGAAAAAGCTGTTTAGTAAAAACGCATTTCCGGTTTACTAATTTTCTTGAAACTCAGAATTTTGGCAATATATTTATTTCTAATTAATTCTGTTTACATGGTAGAATTGTATAATCAACTAAGCTAACACTTTAGAGGAAAACATAACCCTAACCCTACCCCAAAAGGCCCCTTAGATGAGTTTACCCGGAGAAATGTTTCAAATAAAAGTTGTAGCTATTTATATATGTGGTTTACACAATTAGGTTAAAGGAAATCGTTGGAACCGTTTTAGAAAAAAAATAGCAAAAACTGAAATTACTTTTCAGTAAAAACGCGTTTACGGTTATTCGATATTCCTCAAACTCGGAATTTCAACAAGATATTTAATTCTAATTAATATTATTTAGATGATAGAATTGTGTAATAAACTGATAGAGCACTTTAGAAGGAAACCTAATCCCCTCCCACAAAAGTGGCCTTAAATGAATTTTCCCAGAGAATTATTTCAAATAAAAATTATAGCTTTTAGTGTATCTAGTTGGTATTCCAAGTTAAAAGAAAATCGTTGGAGCCATTTTCAAGAAAATCGCAAAAAAGTGAAAAAAAACAACAAAAAAACAATCACTGAAGTGGTACTTCCGGTTAAGGAATTTTGGCAGACAACTTAGTCGGATCCCATGATGATGCCTAAACGGAATATCAAGTTTGAACTTTCTGCGATTTTTCGGTTTTGAGTTATGCTGTTCACATACATTCATACACACACACACACACACACAAAGACCATTTTCTAAAAATCACTTTTTTTGCACTCAGGAAAGCTTAAAACGTGTATTTCCGGTGAAAACTCGATATCGAAAATTTAACACATTACAATACTTCCTCTACCAGAAATTAGACTTTATTTATTAAAGTAATCTAATTTCAAAGCACGTTATTATAATAATTATTATGGAGCATGCTGGAAAATAAAGAAAGAAAGAAATGGAGAAAACACAGAATGGAGAATTCTAAAAATCACTTTTTCATGTTCAAGAAACCTCCACGAAACTTAATTTTTTTGTGTGAAAACTCAATTCGATAAATTGAGATGATCGAAATATTTTGTCTTAAAGTATTAGATGAAAGTAATTAAAAAAAAATCTGGTGGAGTCTACACAAGACTTTCTCGTATTGAAGCAAGTTAGAGAATTATAAATGACGAATTTTATTTAAACTTATAATTTTTACTAAATGTTTGTCTTCAATTTTATATCAATGGGAGATTCTAAACTTAATAAAATGAAAATGTGGGCCACATATATACAACCAACAAGTGTGAGTCTACAGAAACATTTCGTTGAAGTGAACTCTCTACACGAACTTGGTGAATTTGCTCTGACGATGGATGTGACCCGCCCTCTTCAAGACATCTGCTACTCCAGGAATCACACATCAAACGATTCCATTACAGATGAATATCCGAAACCGGTCTGGAACATAACTAATATGCATGCTACGACGGATAAAATACCGGATGTTAATAAAATGACTTTTGAGGTATAAAGCATAAACTCCACCCTCCTCCAAAACTTCTGTACATAGTTTGCAACAAAAATGATAGGTCTCTGAATTCATAGTAGGTGTAACGATTTTAATGATATCGTAGACAACTAAAATAACTTTAGTGAAAACGCATTTCCTGTTAACCGTTTTTCTGCAAATATGGAATTCTGTCAACATATTTAATTCTGATTATTATCATTTAAATGATAGAATTATTATAATAAACTAAAATAAAATAACACTTAAAAGGGAAAGAAACTCCCATACCTACCCTCAAAATGATGGTTTTCGAAGAAATGTTTCAAATGAAAGTCTTTATTATTTAAGTTGATAGGTATATAAACAATTTAAGAAAATGGTTGGACCCGTTTTCTAGAATCTGAAAAATCCAATCATTAAAGTGGTATTTTGGGTTGAGGAATTTTGACGATAACTTAGTGATATGTAAAGGGAATGTCAAGTTTGAACTTCCTGCGATTTTCAAGTTGTGCTGTTCACACACTTTCACACCATTTTCTAAAAACCACTTTTTTGGACTCAGAGGGTCTCAAAACGTGATAATTCGATATAGAAAATTCGACACGATTACAATACTTTCTTCTTACTCTTAGTAAGAGAAAGTATTAAAGATCTTTAGAATTAAACAGTTGTTCTAGAATATGAGAATGCTTTTCGAAACCAATATGAAGGCCTTCATCAGGATTCGCACTAGTCCATCACTATATGTGACGCTGAACTTATGTCATTATACTCTTGATAGATTCATGTCGTAAAACATTATCCAATAGATTGGAAGATTAATTTCCCATTTCCAATATATGTAGTGGCCTAGCCATTTCTTCAGAGAACTGAAAGTCCCGGCCTGCCAGCTAGTGGTCCCCAGAGCCAACACGACAAATAATTTGGGTTTAGTGTATGAAACATGCTCTCTACAATTTCAAACTAATGGCTGACGTCCTTTGCCGATGTACAATCTACAAACTCATCTAGGCAGCCCATCTAGGGCGTCGTGGATTTTTACTAACTAAATATTCATACTAAACACAATTATAAAGGGATGTGATAATGTTTTAATTGACACTAACCGTTGTTTACCAGGATTCACACTCTTCTGGTCAATTTCACGATCAAAAGGAGTGGTAATAAAGTCTAATTCACCATGATCGCCGAATGCACCCCATTCTGTATTGATTAAAACATGTGGTTTAGAATAATCGCCATCGAAGTCTTCTATATTCTCTACTTTTTCCACATAACAAGCGTTCGTTCCAGTGCCTGAAAAAAATTATAATTAACAGTGCCTAGCTTGACATCAATAAATACAAAGTTATCTACTAAATCTATTTTCGATGTATAAGAAAACACTAACGAACCTAGAATCAAGCCAATTTTACAATTGTGATTCTTCCATGCGCATGACATCAACGTTCCTGTTGTATCATTTAAAAGAGCAACAATATTTATTCGATTAGCCTGAAAACAAATCAATAGTTCAAAATCTGGTGTGAAACACTCACTCGACTTTCTCTTTGATCCTTTCATTACAATTATAATATATAAAATTACAAACTTTCTTTAAACTCAAATTTTACATAAATATGTACAAATCTGTGGGCGGGGGATAAGTACAAACCTTTTAGTCTTAGAAGCCCAGAAGAGCTCTGGTCGTTAATATAGTGGCCCAGAAGAGCTCTGGAAACACTGAACCAACTACATATAACATTTGAAATTAAAGCCACCAATTCCGCACAATTATCCAAAATAATTTTTTTCAGAAAAATATTTGAAATAAAAGAGATGAGTGTCTATCTAAGCAGCAAGTATTCCAGCAAGCATTCCAAGTTTAAAGAACATCGTTGTAACCTTTTCGACAAAATTCCAAAATATATTCATAAACCTATTCTGTAAAATCGCAGTTCCGGTTAAACGATTTTCTTCAAATTTGGAATTCTCTCAAAGCTACTGATATGTATTAAAATTATGTAGGTGGTAAAACCATATTTATATTATACTAAAGTGGTACTTCAGTGGGAAGCATATCGCTACTGTTCCTTCAGAACCCACAAAAAATACATTTTTCTGGGAAAATGGTCCAATAAAAGTGATAGGTATGTATGTGAGTAGATAATATAATACGAAGTTTAAAGAAAATCGTAGGAGCCGTTTACGAAAAAATCAGGAAAAACTTTTATTATTTTCAGGGGTCCTAAAACAATGTAGTTTCTGTGAAAAATCAAATTCGAAAATCTGGTAGGATCGCAATACTTCCTTCTTACCAGAAGTAAGAGAAAAAATACATGAAAAATTAATCCAAAAAAATCTTTATTAGAAGAAACAAAATAAAGAAAAAAATTACCATTAACTTATCACAAGATCTTCGTAAAAATTCTACCACATCTTCACCAACAACTCCTTCACAGTTGAATCCTTTGGTCCAAGAAATAAGTATGCCTCTTCGTAGACCTTCCTGTTTAACTGGAAAGCTGAATGTAAATCCTAATGGTAATTTTTCATTGGCTACCTTATGTTCTTTGGTGAAGTTATCCAAACAGTTGGCTATGTGATCAAATAGCTTAAAACAAAAAAAAAAAAATGTATGAAATCACTTACATGACTTTCTCTTATAGCGAAAGGAGCCCACTGCCCTGCGACCTCCGCGGTCTATTGTGCTATGCCCCTTGGGTTGCCGCTGGCTGGCCAACCACACCACTTAGGTGCTGCAGGCGAGCATCTCGCCTACAGCACCTCCATTTGGGGATGCCTTAGGATTGCTTAGGCACCCCAATATTCTTCCTGGCATTATTATCATTTATCTGTGGGAAGGGACTAACACTACCCAAAAGCCTACACTATCCAAAGCCCAACTGGGTCCATATACCTACCCCAAGAAAAATAACAACAAAGCGGGTCTAGAACTAATATTCAGACCCGGTTCAGAACTAATATTCACCGCAGTCCGAACGAATCGGACAATAACCTTAATGGGAAATAGCCTAAGCTCTTACAAGACATCCTGTTCCTCACAACCCACGCAATCTTGGTAAGTTGGATAGGTGTTTCCTTCTCAGTCTCACAGACACAACAAAATGGACTCGACATGAGATGTCTCCTTAAACCACAATGTCCAGTAAGGGATCCAACCAGATGTCTGAGAGTCCCGTGAAAGACACAGCAACATCTCACTAATAACCCCCGGTGAGCATCTAGGACTGCCGACCACCAACTGTGCTCATCCTTAAGGATGAATGCTATGAAGCTATACATGACTGGAAGCCTGACAGACAATGTGCTAGAAGACACGCAACAGCCGGCTCGGAACCAATGAAAGGGAGAGAGGCTCTTAATTTGGCAGACCTATCCATCTCCTCATTCCCAAATTCCCAAATGACCTGGTACCCAGACTAAAAGAACATTCTAGCACTAATCTGGAAGAAGACATGTGAACTCAGCGCCTTCAACGCAGCTTGGCTGACCGAGCAGATACAAACTCCTTTTAAAGTCTGGAAAACTGTGGTCCAATCACCAAGAGATACTGGTAACTACCCAGGCTCCTAAATCTTCTCTGAGTGACAGCCTCACAGTCGTGAATCGGAGTTTTCTTCCGCCCCCTCCTCCACCCCACAGAATCTGCTCATGCTGTCACTCTCTAAACCCAGTTTTGTCAGGTGTTCTGTGAATCTACAGTACCCCGTGAGGAAACCCAAGAATGTGGAGCTTGTTCTTACTGATACCAATGTATGCCTCTGATCTTTTTTTGTACTCTTTGGTTGTACTCTGCCAAGCAGACCGTTGCCTGCCTCAGTCCCGGGATAGAGTTCCAGGCTGCGACCTCCTCACCGCCTCCTCTTTATTAAATTTCCCTAAAAGAAACTGGTCGTTAATCCCATAAAAAAAATCAGGCCCCAAGAGTGAGGATACAGCGCCTCTCCTTGCCAGAGCGTCGACCATCTCATTTCCCCCTCAACACCCACATGCCCTGGCATCCAAAAAAGGGTGACTTTATTCCTCCTGCCCAGGACATTGAGTTAGCCTAAACATTCCTAAACCAACTTAAAGCTTACAACATAAGAGCTCAGCGTTCTAATGGCTGCAGACTATCGGAAAGGATAACAATATCCTGAGTCCGATATCCTCTGTCGATGTTAGGGAACCTTCCTATGGGTTCTGAGTGTTTGGTTCTTGGGCCGAACACCCATGTACCCCTGTCTTATTGTAGTTAATGCAATAAATGGTAAAACTACAAATTTTCTACAAATTATACATTTTTCTAATATAAATTTATATATATGTAGGCAATGTAAGGACATGTTGCTAGGTACCCAATACGGCAAATTTATTTACATTGCGCGCCAGCAACATTGCACAAACCTAAATAAAATTTAATGTTAGGCCTACAATTAATTTTTCTGGAAAAATGTTTAAAAAATAATACTCATTAAATTTATTTCTGTGCAGTTAGGCATTCCAGGGTTATAGGAATTTGTCTTTTCGGAAAAAATGAAAACAAAAATTGATTCAGAAACGTATTCTGTAAAGTTCCCGTTAATTGATTTTCATCAAATTTGAAATGCAAGCAATGCATCTGATGCACCTTAACTTTATATAGTATTAAGAACGGTATATAGTGCTCAGTAGTAGTACTTCAGAAGAAAGTTAACGCTACTACTCCTCCCGTCCCCCTACCACCTAGATAAAAAAAATTCCTGGAAAATTTTCAAAATAGAAGTGATAGTCATTGATCTACTTGGTGAACTTAATTAAATGAAAATCGTTGTAATTAATCTTTTGGAAAAAAATCAGTAAACTTGCACTTCTAACTGAATAAATTTTAATCATTACTTTATTGTCAGATACAATAGTAATGCCTAAAAGGAGTATCCAATTTGGGTTGCCTACGATTTTTCGTTTTTTTTTAAATATTTTGTTAAAAATTCTAAAAATCCTCTAAAACATTGAAAACTCAATTTCGTAAATTTTCCTTCGATCGCAATACTTCCTCTTTTACAGTATTAAGAGAATTGTAAAACAGAATTAACACGACTTTCTCAACGGCAACAAGGCTAATCCCCGAAATAACCTCTTCCCCTTCTCCCCGAAGTATGAATCTCAGTAAACCAAGTCTTCAGAATAGCTTAAAGACTTGCGCACTAATATCTCTTCCAACTTATGGGAGTAATAGATAGCGGGCATAATCAACCTAACCGAAAAGAATCAGTCTTCTACAAGTTTCCTGGGAGCAGAACAACCATCATTGTAATCATATCATGATTTAGTTTCCTATAATTCCTTAATAAAAAGCCAGGAAATATATTTTTTTTTACTATTTACAAAACTAATATCATGCAATAACAATATATATTTAGCAATAATTAGTGGTATAACAAAATTTTTATACATTAGCGTTTTATTACTTACTTCCACACCTGGGCCAGTCATAATAGCTGGAGGTACTGCATATATTTTGGATTGCATTTCATAATGTCGGCCATCTAATTTAATTAATAATATTCTAAAATTTGTCCCACCCAAATCTAATGCAAGGAATTTACCCCTTTCTGAAAAAAAAAACAACAACTTTTTTTTAGGCTAGAATTACTAAAAGACATCTTACATAAGGGCATGTATAGTCACTAGGAGAAGGGATACAGAGTTATAAAAAAAAAAAAAAGGAAAAGCCGATCAGAATCGGTCTTCTGCTGAGATTTCTTGGTGAAATACTAAATGTGTCCAGTAAGGTCAAGTACCTAGGGACGGTCCTGGATCCTAGACTCACTTGGAAACATATCGAGAAAGGTTAACATAGAAAGTAAACGGGCTCTCTGAAGGGTTATTAGACCCTATGGGAAACGTGGGAACTTAGTCACAAAATGACCCACTGGCTATATACTCGTGCAGTTATACCGAACTATTACCTTCGGTGCGGTGGTGTGGTAGCCTAAAACTGCACAACAGGCAGCTAAGAAAACACTAGCTGGTGTGCAGAGGTTAGCTTGTTTGCTCATTAAGAGGGCCCAGGAGCGCCACCACCATGGTGTTGAAAGTACTGCTGGGGCTGCCTCCACTATAGCTGTTGGTACAAGCGGAGGCAAGGGCCAGTGCATATAGACTAATGAACAATGGCTATTGGAAGCACACCAGCTCCTTTGCCAGACACTTAAGACATAATGCATACGGTCGACCCGGAACCTGTGATTAACATGACTGGGGACAATATCTGTCCACAATATAGCTTTGATATTCCATTCCAGGTGATCGTGGAATGGTCTAGGTGGGCAGAATGGACTAAAGGCATGGACTGGGTCATTTGGTTTATGGATGGCTTCAAGATGGCATGCGTTGGCGCCGCCGGAATATATGTGGTAAAGCCGGAGGTAACTCATCGAAAGGTCTCTTTCTTGGCAACCACTCCACGGTATTCCAGACTAAAATTTGTGCAATTGTACTGAGGAAAACCTGAGAAAGGCTCACTAAAAACAAGCGAGATTCTCACTTTCGGACAGCCTGCTGCACTGAAGATCCCTGCTACCTACAGAATCATCTCATCTCTCGGTAAGGACTGTAGAGAATCCCTGACGCAACTGTCCCTACACTATAGTCCGACTGGAATGGGCCGGGACATGCGGGGATCAGAGGAAATCAGACAGCCGACTAACTGCCAGGAGTGGTGCGAATAGTGTGGTTCTATGGTATAGAACCTGTCTCCTAGGGATAATTAAAAGGGACACTACGGGTAGTTCTTAGAGAGCATGACACAATCTAGAAATTAAGTCCGAGAGCTAAACAAGCAAAATGATGATGTCGAAGCTGTGCAAGAATAGAACTAAAGAGACCCTCTGCTTAGAACCAGATTAATCTGGTTGGAACCAGGCTTTTTTACGGGACACGGCAAGTACATAAATCATCTACACGAGGTAGGGATAATAAGCACAGAAACTTTGTGTAGACTATGTCAGGAACAGGAGAAAACAGTGTCTCGCCTGTTGTTCGTTGTGTAGCAATCGCCAGAGTGCGCTAAGAGATCTCTGATACACTGAGACCAGAGGAGATAATAGTGCAAAAAGAGCTGGTTGGGAAAGCCTTCAACCTCATGAAAAGAGGAGGTTTCTCATACTAGATCTACAAGGGTTGACACAATATGGCTCTATTGGATGCAGTGCCTGGGATCGTAACCAACCCCATGATTCAATCTAATCTAATATAAGAGCTCACATGGACATTGCAGCGGTGCCGTGTTAGCAGACTGCTAAGTAATCACGTTTTAAGCAGCCTGAATTATTCTAAGTTAAATTTATTTATTTAGTTTTGTTTACCTTTTCCAGTTGGTAGATCCTGTACATATGTATTGAAACATTTTACAGAAGATTTCTCCCTAGTTTTGTGATTCAAACCTAAAGTGATCTGTTCCAATAATTTGCCCATAATTTCCTTGAGGGCTACATTTTCTAACATAAATTGCTTGCATCCTTCTCTTATCTGCAAAAAAAAAAAAAAAAATTGTATATGATATTTAAGCTTTCGGGGCGACTTTGATAACAAGAAAATGGAAGGGAGAGCCTTAGATTGAGTCATCCAACAGCCAAACAGAACAATTAAGAAAATTGGAGGAACTCCCACTACTCATAGCCTCTTATGTTCAAGGAAGTTAGGTCTACCACTCCATTGTTTTTTTAACAACCATCCACTGCCTCGCTTGTCAATTTTGGTCTAGTAATCAAGCCAACAACTATGCCTATTGCAATGTGGGCGTTATGTAGGCTATACCATATCGTGATATTAATCAGCCGAAGGCCTACGTTTTTTGACACTGGTCATGCTATTAAGTATTAGAGAACTGAAGTCTTCTAAGTGTGAAAAAAAATGTTTCAAATTTCAGACAGTTCTAAAGAAGCGATGATTTCCGCCTTCCAGAAAAGTTATATATTAAAATATCGTGTAGATTCAAAAGATTAATCTTTTCTGTTCACAAAAGGCTTCTAATTTTTTTGCAACTTTCACAAAAGAAGATTTTCAAGGAAATATGATAACGTTTTCGAGAAAATTCCCAAAAACTTAAAAAATAACTCTGCAAAGTCGCACTCCTGCTTAACAAATTTTTTCAAATTTGAATTCTTGCAGCAATGCTTCTTAATATTGTATAGTTGAAGCTGATAGAAATATATAGGGTGCTGTAGTAATACTTTCGAGGAAAGCTTAACTTAGAGCTGCTTCCAAAAAATCAATTTTCCCGGAAAAATATTTCATATAAAAGTGATAGGCATTTGAGTGAGTAGACAGTATATCTACGATGGTTAAAGAAAATCGCGAAAAACTTAAAAAATCAGTTAGTTGTGTACGTTCGGTTTTTGAAGTTTGACAGAAACGTACGTTTCAGATGCGGATCTAAATTCTAAACAACTTACATTTTCGGTGAAAGTGAATTTCGAAAATTTGGCACGATTGCAATGCTTCCTCGGAGCAGAATGTAAAACTCGGACTCTTCAGTAAAACAAAACGAGTATTGATGTTACATATCAGTTTTTTCCACACTTTTTCTATTTTCCTCTTCTTACTTTATCTTTTCTCTTTTTTCCACTTCCAGGAAAATAGATTCTATTCATTAATTTCACGAAGAATGGGGAAGTTTTTTTTTGTTTACATTTTTGCATAGGTATGCTTTATTAAAAGTAAGGTTCAAGGTTTCCCCTACTCCGATATTTTTGTTTTTAGCTAATTTTTAAAATTTCTTACGATTATCAAATACCTTGTGATTTTTAGGAAACATGCACATTTGGATAATATGGTATGCAGATTTCAGATCGTTCACTGCAATCGCCTAACCTTCAGCAGATCCTAGGTGCAAATGTAATACTTCTCAAAGAAGTTGTATCTTATAGATTCCTTATTTTACTTAAGTAATTCCTACAAATGTAGTTCTTAAGACAATACCTATTTTCCTCTTAGGACTTAATGATGTCTGGTTATTATTTAAAAAACGTTTTACAAAACATTCCAATTCAATGATGACTTATAAAAGAGTTTCTCTACTTCTTTTTAATACCCGACTAGGAACATTCAACACATGTTTATTTATATAGAAACCGGTATAACTTGTAACCTGCAAGTAGGTAATCTAACAGGGGTTATTGAAATAGAGGAATACCAACCTACTCACATAAAAGACTTCAGTAGTTTCAATGAAATTATAGCAAGGTAAACATAACGTTAAATATTTGTTATTCCCAGCCATAAGATTTTTTTTTGAACTTGTACTTTTTGTAATTTCAATGCTAAATATTCATGGAAAAGGGTGTGGCAATAATTGTTAACGATTTCCTTGATACTTTCCCTTGATTCTGATATGAGGAAATAATGCGATCGTAACAAATTTTCCAAATAAATTGAGGTTTTACTGGATGTTTTGAGGCTGTTGAATGTGAAAAACAATGTTTATAGCGAATGGTTATGTGCGAACAAAATATGTATCTCAAATATAAAAAAAAAATCACAGGATGCTCAAACTTGGTATTGCATTTAGGCCCTACCACTGCAACTGTGGCACGAACTGTGTTTCGTCAAAATCCATCAAGAGAAAATGCGACTTTCCTGATTTTTTTGTGTGTACAGATTTTTTCGAAAATGGTTCCAACGATTTTCTTCAAACCTAATATACCGTTTTAGTAGATTTTTTTTTTATTGTATTATACTTCCCTCAATATGAAGGATGTAAATAAGATTGTTTTGGGCGTACCTCTGGTCTTTGAACTTTTTTTTTGCGTTTTTGAATTTCTTTATATTTCGGGCAAGATTACGAAAATTGTACTCTGTCTCATTTACGGATTTGTAATCTTAGAATGTTCAAAATGAAGGTGAACGAACAATGATGTTCAGTTTTCAAAAAAATAAATATTAGTTTAAGAGGAAATGCTAATATCCCAACATACTGAAAATAAATCTACTCGAAAATATCTGGAGGGAACATTCACGAATTTTCTCTTACAGGCCAAACAATACAATTGACCAATTGACTCCTAGTAAGAGGAAGTTCTGCCAAATTTTCGAAAATGGGTTTACATGGGTAAAACATGTTTTGAGGTCCCGGAATGCGAAAAATAGCAAGAAGCTCTCAAACATGGGATTCCGTTTAGGTACCACCATTGCATCTGGCACGAAGGTTTCGTGCCAACTCCATCGATCAGAAGTGCCACTTTACTGAATAGGTTTTTCAGTTTTACGGGATTTTCTTGAAAAAAGCTCTAACGATTTTCCTGTCTTAAATACAAATATTAGTGCTTTATGTGTTTAATTAGTATGCCAAGTTTAAAGAAGAAAATCAGAGGTTCCGTTTTCGGGAAATTAGCAAAAAACTACAGAAAATAATCGTTCCCACATGAAACCTCCATTTCTTAAATATTGCATCTCATTCATAAGATTTAAATGACAAATTGTTTTCAAACTTATAATTTATACTACGTGTTTGTCTTCTGTTTTATATATCAATGGGAGAATCTAAACCTCTGTTGGCAGGTTGGCACTTGTTCCCCCCTCCTCCCGCCACTATATTTATGTTTAGGACAAATGAGCAAAATTAAAAAAATGTAAGAAAATTTGTCACTTTAAGTCAGAGTAAGTCGTGTGAATGTTTCACACCATATAGTAAGACAACTATGGGAAGGGAATAGCTCAGTGGTAGCGCGCTGGACTAGCAACGCGGAGATCACGGGTTCGAATCCAGCCGTGCTACCCTTAGATTTTCTCTTCCTAGGAGCCCCTACAGCTCACTGTCCGGTGATGGACAGTGTTGTCTGTAATGGGAGAACACTGTCCGGAGGCCGGCAGTGCACTGAGAGGGCTCCGGGCGTAAATAACCACAGATGTTGAGACGCCTTAAATAAAAATTAAAAAAAAAAAAAGTAAGACAACTACGCATTAAAGAAGGAAAAGATTTAACAATATTCCTACAGGAGACTCCAACAGGAACATACGTGTTCCAGACGTTTCCACTAAAACTAATATTTTATCATTCTTGCCATTAAAACAGAAACAAGGAAAATGAAGATATAAATCTAACTGGTTCGATTACGTTGGAAAACCCCAATGTAATAATCAACTTCTTCTGGTGAAACTGAGTTCAGTCATAGATATTTATAAAATAATGGGTATTATATATTATAATATTTAAAATAAACCGACAACTATAGTATACAGATAAAAGCGCTGATGTTAGCAAAAAAAAAAAAAAATTATCAGCCACTTATCAAAATAGATACTGTATAAAAGATAACGTATTTGATTTTAATGAGAACTTACTTGCACAGTTATGTGAAAACCTGATGTGTGAAACACTCACATGACTTTTTCTTAATGCAAATTTTACAATTATAATTGACAAACTTTCTTTATAAATTTTAGTTGTAGTTTGGGGGTGCGAGGGGTGTTAACAGTGTACTACTGTGATCAACAGAGTCCCCGTTGAAATCTTCTTTATCTCCCCATAAGATCAGGATCTGCAATCATCACGTTCTGGTCTCAATTCCTGATCTAGTGCCCCTGAAGCTACAATGCCTCCGCGAGGAAACCAGTGAGCATGCGAAGCCTATTTTTTTCTCACACTTGATGCACGCTACAAATCTTCTCTGGTCACACAAGTCTTAGCCCACTTCAGTCCTGTCCACTTATCCCACAGAAGAGTTTCGGTCTTATTAGAAGGGTTATAACGTCGTTTCTTTCCAGGGTGTCAGCCATGTTGTTTTCTTCGCCGCTAAAATGGGCTAATTCTGTTGTCCTCATCCAGATCACTGAGTTTGCCGAAGCGTTCCCATACAACATTTTTGAACTGATGACACATAATTTAGTACTTTAATTGGCGGCCTGTCTATCGTTAAAAGTTTCCTGATTCCAATATTCATTATCGAGATTAAACTGGGACAGGACATATCTTGCAATTTCGTGAACTCCCGTCCCCGTCTTTGGCCCAAACACTCTGGCCCTCGTATCTAGGCCTCTGAGATCCTCGACACTTCCGTGTACTGTACAATGGATGTTCTTTTTAATGTGGATTCACTTCTCCACTCTCTCCAGCTTCGAAGAAATTTTTATTTCTTAATCATTTCGTCCGTAGAGGAGTTCTAGATGGGATTGCCAGGATACAGGGATATTCAGTTCCTGGTGCCAAAGCACCCTGTTAATATAACAATAATTAAGCTACGACAATTATTATAGTGGTATTAACATGATATGTTAATATAAAGTGGTGAAGAATGTATTTCAATAATGTTGATTTTTTTATGATTTAGCTACCACCTAACAGTGCCTCTGACTATTTTAACAAAGCTTGTAATGATGTTTTAGAGTTAAGTCTGATATCGTAATATTCCAGAACCGCCTTATTAAATTTTTATTTGGAGAATATCGTATATATGGCTTGCAGTTTTAAGTTTTAAAAAAATCTCTTGCAAAGCCGACCGAAAAAAAATCGGAATAACTCTGAAATTACACTAGATTCCCAAACTTTTTGGCTTCTGCAGCATCTTTGAAAACGACTTTAAGATTCAGGGCTCCCCAGAGAACGACTCCTATGTCTCAGAGCTCTTTTAAATTAAGTTATGTGAAAAATCCAAGCTTTTAATATTCTACTAAAAAAATTTTTTTTTAATACAACTTGATTATAGAGAAAACATTGTTATAATGACTTAAACAAAACAAAACATGAAATTAAAATTCTAACCGTTCAATGAAAAAATAGATTCATGCAGTAATTTCTTTATTTGTGTGTGTGAAACTAAGTTACTCTATACGAGTCTGTGTTGGCACACTGTCTGAAAAACGGATCCTGAAGATGGGCGAACGCCCGAAACCGGTCGATGACCACAAAATGAAGCAGGCTACCACGGAAAATGTCTCTGATTCTTAATTTGTATTTCAATTTGATTATTTCTTGAATTATGATAGGATAAATGTTATTTCAAAATAAAGTATTATTTATTAGAGTCCATGGAATTTCAGTTTATTATATCTCATTTGTATGCGGCTTCCCAACCGACATCTAATCGAACCCCCGCAATTAGGAGGAGTTCTGATGTAGAACATTACATTGTACTGAAGTGTTAAAAGCGTTGCCGTCCTCCTCGAGACTATCCACAATTTCACTGGGGAAAATGTTTCAGACAAAGATGAAAGCTTTTATGTGTGTGGATAACTGTACGAAGTTTCAAGAAAATGAATGAAGTGGTTTTCAAGAAAATTGCGAAAATCTCAAAACAAAGAAAGCTTTCAGTAAAGTCGCACTTCCGGTTCATGAATTTTTATCGAAATCTTAAGTGTCAGATGCCGGATGGTGGTTATTTAAATGGAACATCAAGTTTGAGCTTTCCGCGATTTTTCGTTGTACAGGTATTTTGTTCTCTATCTCTATTCCTGAAGTGTTGGTCTAGTGGCTAGCGCACTCGCCTTTGGTGCGAGAATTCAGGGTTAGATTCCCGTGAGGGTAAAGACGGTGTTGACCCAGAAAAAGTGGGAAGCTACAGTTGGTAGCGCACCTAGGTAGGGAAGGTTAGAACTAAACCGGGAGGGAACTGCGGCATGCTTTGGTCCCTAATGGACGAATGCGCCATAGGTTTTTTTCTCTCTTCCACTTTTACACACGCTCCACCATTGGCTAAAATATTTGTTTTCGTACTCTCAGTGAACCCCATGTACTTCCGGTGAAAACTAAATTCCAAAAATTTGACACAATCGTATACTTCCTGTTACAGAGAAAGTAATGAAAAAAAAAAAAAAAAATTAAAACTAATAAATAAATAAAAAAATTTATCATTTCCTGCATAAATAAATTCTTGTATGTTTGTGAAATCATGAAAACAAACGCAATTGTAACCAGCTTGGGAAAGGTTAAGGTCAATTAACGGTGTGACGCATGCGTTCGATGGTCCCACACGCTAACTTGTCAGCGACAATACTTACTCGACTTAGAAGTGGGGAAGCTGTTATATTTTTTTTCCGGAACCTCACATGTATAATAATATAGTATGATACAATGTGATTATTATCATACATGCCGCGAGATTTACAGCAAAAGTTATCATAGTGTAAAATATATATATATATTATACCAAATATCATATGCTGACCTAAATTCTCGAAACTGGACGATTACCAGCAAAATTAAGCAGCCCATAACAAAACTTTTTCCAGAAATACAAGGAATCAAAACCACAGCCATTATAATATACCTAGTGTTTAACAATATCTAAAAAAAAAATATTGCGAACGTTTCACAATTTCGAACATGGGATTTCACTGGAAATACAACATGTTTTGAGGTCCTCTGAATATGAATTTAGGGATTGGACTGTATGTATGTATGTCCACAAAATATCTCAAAAACAAAAACTCCACAGGAAGCTCAAACTTGGTATTCCGTTTAGGCACTACTACGTGATCTAACATGAAGGTTTCAGGCAAAATCCATCAACCGGAAGTGCGACTTTACTGAATGTTTTTTTTTCAGTTTTTAGCGTTTTTTTTCCCCAAGAAATCGCTACAACAATTTTTTTTTAAACTTCGTTTACTATTTATACATACGAACATTTTGCTAAGAAATATTTATTTTAGAGGTTTTATTCTTTGGAGGGGGGTGTCTCTCGGTTAGGTTTATATTTAAACTATACAAGCTTTGTTGGTTTTAAGTGAGGGCGCTAAAAGAACCTTTACGTCTTTTTTTTTGTGGCTAGCGCAAGTAAATTTTACAGCGCAGTAAATTTGAATCATACGTTCAAAAGAAAATTAGTTATAATTAATTTGTATTAATTGGCGTACAAGAAAGTCGTGTGAATGTCAGAATACTTGCTCTTCCAACGATAAGAGAATAAATATGAGAATAAATAAATAAAAAGAAATAATAGTAATACTGTAAGACAGGAAATGTGACGTACTCCTCATTATTATCCATTTTTTATTACGTTATATTGCATCATAAAAAAAGTGAAAAGATAATAATTAATTTATCAAAGACAAATAATTACATACTTTTTTTTTTTTCAGAACAATTGCGTTTTTCTGTAAAAAAAAAAAAAAATCTGGTGTGATACACTCACACAACTTTCTCTTACTCCACTTCTCAAAATTATAATTGACAAATTTTATAGTTTGTGTACCAAATTTAATGAAATTTGTCGAAAACTGAAAAAACTGTTCAGTATAAGCACACTTCCGGTTTACTAATTTTCATGAAACTCGAAATTTTGGCCATCTATTTATTTCTAAATAATTTTGTTTGGATGATAGATTTGTATAATCAACTATGATAGTACCCGATTGCAATACAATCATCCCCGCCAATAGAAAAAAGTAGACAACCACCTTGAAAAATAGACAGGACTCTGCGGGAATCCCAGCTTAAGATCACGGACAACATACTGGGCGGACAATGGCGCCGTCTATCTCTCTCTCGCTCTCTCTCTCAATACATTTAGCAGCTGCAAAGATGTTTGTTATGCGCGGTTTCTATATTGTGCAGTTTTACCAGATCAATAAAAATTTAATTCATATTTAGAACTTCACTGGTATTAATTTACAAATTTAGTTAGCACAATCGATCCCTTTATAATCGAGCGCGACATACAAAGCTGTAAACAACACTACTGCCGGCCGTTTACTTGATTTAGGATAAAATGTCTGAACAATACTTATTTCAAATATCCAAAAAAAAATCATATAATTTGAAAACAATATAACGTTTTCAAAAAATTATTAAATCCAATAACTATTTATTGTACTATATTGGCTGATAAGTTTAAGAACATTAAGTTAATAAAGACAAATATTAGAAATCTAGTGTCATATATTTGTCAGTTCTAAATATCTATTAACTATTACAAAGAAGGAACGTTCAAAGAAATATCGCAGCTCGGATTTGTTGATAAAAAGTTATTTCTAATTTTCGTTGAACAATTTTATTATCGTTAAATATGCTTGTGTTCTTTTACTGAGCTGGTAAGAGAAGTATGATTGTATCGAGTTTTCACAGGAAGTGTATGTGTGTGTGTATGTATGTGAACAGCATAGTCCGAAAATGAAAAATCGCAGAACGATCAAACTTGATATTCCCATTCAGGTATCACCCCATCCGTTAGATATGGGGATGAAGTGGATAAGTTTTATCTATTGAAATTCCTCTACCAGAAGTACCACTTATATTGATTGTATCGAATCTTTAGTTTCTTCTTTTATTGAGATTTTCTTTTAATTTTGTATATACACTATATATTTGTAAGGTCTATTCAGTTTAATTTGCTGGGGAAATTCTACTGAAAGGGTATTTTGGGAAATAAGTGTCAAGTGCTAGTTTAGTATATTATGTCATAGTTCATTATAATCTTTATACAATATTAATTAGTAATTCAATGTATTGCCAACATTCTGAGGAGTTTGAGGAAAATGAGGAGACTGACCGGAAGTGTTAGTTTACTGTATGGTTTTTCTTTTTCAGGTTTCCACGTCATTTTCTCTATAAAAACCATGGAGTTTCATTAAACTTGGTATCAATAGAGCCCCTATCACCTTTTTTTTGAAACTCTTGTCCGTGAATATATAAGGGGCGATTTTGGGGTGGGGGGTGGGAGGAGGATGGGATTATTGCTTTCCTCTAAAGAACCATTTCAGTTTATTTGATTATTGAATCATTTCCTAGATCTAGCGGCGGATATCCCGTTGATATTAAAAGGAACTCGATTTAATAAAATGCAATTACTATCATTTACTTACATTTGTTGATATCACATTCTGAACATCCACCGAATCGTTATTCACTGAATCTTGGACCATTGCTGTTAGTTACGAAAAAGTAGAAAAACAAAAACAAAAAACAAACAAATGATACCTACTGAACTGAATCACTGAACCAAACTGAATTGTAACAAATTATTGCAAATATAATGGGAGTAATTTGTTTGTTTTTTTTTTTCTTTTTTTGCAAAAGTGGTGGGGTGGAGGAAAGTGTACAAGTTGTGAAGGCAGCCGTTGATAGCTGGTTTTTTATTGGCTAATGCAAGGAGGCCCGTCACCGTCAACCTTCTGACGTCATAACTGGAATAAGGTGAACAAATAGAACAGACAGGCGACTGACTACACTTTACCGCGCAATGTTTTATATATATACGAGTATATATATATATATTATATTGCGAAGAGTTACTTTTGTAATATTTAATTTTTTAAAAAATCTGAAGTGAAACACTCATATCATTCTTCTTCCTGCTAACAGATTTTGTTGGAATTTCGAATTTTTAATTTCCTTGTACTCCATAGCAGTTATAATCACCACCAAATAATCAATTTTACCGGGAAAATGTTTTAAATAAATATGATATCTATGTGGGCAGATAGTATGTAAAGTTTAATGGAAATCGTTGGAGCGGTTTTTGAGAAAATCACGAAAAACTGGGAGAGGGAAGGGAATTCAGTAATGTCGCATTTCTGGTTGATGGATTTTGCCCTAAATTTTTCATATCTGATGAGGTGGCAGTGCATAAACGGAATACCAAGTTGGAGGAGCTTCCTGAGACTTATCGTTTTTGAGATATTCCACTTGCTAAAAAAATTTCTTTTTATTTAGGAGATCCTAAAACATATATTTCCGGTGAATATTCAATTTCGAAAATGTGGCATGATCGCAATACTTTCAAAAAACTATATATTCCCGAATTAATTGTAACTAATATTAATTATAAACATTATAAAGATGCACTAAACAAGCTGGCAACTAAGATATGAAATTGCCATCCTAATGACCTTGCTACAGCCATACTGTCAGGGTTTATTAATATCAAACAATTACTTGGAACTGACTGCATCACATAAGGAAAAGTGAATCGTTGCATAATTCTCTTACAAATTAATTAGAAGCATAACTTTACTTTTTGAAGGAAATAATGCAATCGTGTCAAATTTTCGAAATTGAGTGTAATTACTCTGCGTCCGAAAAAAAATTGATTTTTCATAAATTAGTCTTACGTTTTTGTGCGGACGGAGGACAGTAGAACTTTCTCTAGGAAAAAAAAAAAAAAAAAAAAAAACGTACCAAATTCCGAATTGATATTTCCTTTAAGTTCTACCAGAAGACACGACAAAAAGGTTTTTGTCAAAATAATCGGTCAACCGGAAATTACCATATTATTAAATAAATTTTTTTAGTTTTATTTTTTTCATAGAAAAAAGCTCTTAACAATTTTCTTTAAACTTGTTTCCAGTAACTTGAAACTTACTGGAAAATTCATTTTAGGGGGGTTTTATGGGAGATGAGGGGGGTGCTTTCCTTTAAAGTGCTATCTTCGTTTATTATACCATTCCATCGTCTATATAATATTAGTTAGAATTAAATGTATTACCAAAATTCCGAGTTTGAAGAAACTCGGTTGATCGGAAGTGCGAATTTACTCTTTTTTTCTAGTTAATTAGAACTATAATGGGGGGTGTGAGAAGGGGAGAAAGAGAGAGAGAGAGAGTGGATTTTAGAGAAATAAACTAGATGATATGCTGAACACTGTATAATGAATAGAACACACACACTGTAAGAACTTTGCCACTAAAATAGAAGTTAGGCTAGCGACAGAAATATAAAGAGTCAGACTGACTGAGTGATGAGAAGGTACTGAGTGATAGGTTGCTGACTGGATATAAATTGCTGTAAAACTGTTCATAAACTGTGTAGCGCTGTCGCTCTATTTATATGAATCAAACTGCCTTCTTCCTAGTCTGGCCTATATGGGGAATAACTCACTTTTGATTTATTTAATGTGTGCTTCCCTTCTTTTCGGATCCTATGAATCTTTAATGATTCCGATCCCAATATAGGCTGAAGGAGTTTCATTACTAACATACAGAGACCGCCTAACACTTTTGTTTAAATTATTTTTCGAGAAATTTTCTTTAATGAGAAAACGGTGAACTGAGACTAACTAACCTAAAATATTTGTCTCTTTATTTATTTCTAAACTGTGTTAATAAAAATTTCGAATGATTAAGAAAAATCTGTTTATCAGAAATGAGGAAATTACATTCAGAAAGTCAATATGATGTTCACACAGGAAATATAACTTTTCACGGATCTCTGATTAAGAAAAAGACAAATGTTTTTTAGCGAATTATTTCCAATATTATGCGAGCAAAATATCTCAAAAATGATAAAACGCCATAAGTTCAAATTTTATAGTGCGTTTCGATACCATCGCCTGCCTCATCTGACATCTGGTCGAAGAAAATTCACCAACCAAATGTACGACTTTATTGAATCCTACCCCAGTTTTCCTCAATTTTCTTGAAAACGTCTCCAATAATTTTCTTTGATTTTTCTCTTACTATCTACTCACACAAATACTTATCACTTATAATTGTAACTTAAAATTGTTATTTGAAAATTAGGAGCGAAAATCGGTTAATGTAAGTTGTAAATTTTTTTTATATTCTCGCATAGCGTTCCCATTACTTTTCTTCCAACATAGATGTAAAAAAACCTATCACTTTTATTGGAAAAACGGGTTTTAAGGGGTCTTCTGAGAGGGACCCTATGAGTTTAGCTCAAGTTTAAACTGCCATTACAGGCATTTTGCTAAGTGTCTGAGGAAAGAGATCGTCGCCAAGTAAGTCACACATTCACATAAACAATTATGTTAATCTTCAACCCCTTATAAGGTAAGCCCACGATAAGAGTAAATCATGTGTGTACGTGCGTGTGTTGGGTTTCGCATCAGATTTTTTTACTTTCCCTTCTTACTCCTAGTAATTTGTTTAGTTTCTCTCAATTCTAGTTAGACTCAATTCCAGTTTCTCTAAAGTCTAATTAGTATTGCGAACGTGTCGAAATCACAAAATTGAGTTTTAACCGGAAATACATGTTTAAAAATATCGGCGAGTGTGTGAACAAATATCTCAAAAACGAAAAATCCGGCAACTTTGTAAAACTTTGTATTCCGTTTAGAACAACGCCGCTTAGACAAGGAAGATTTCGGCAAAATCCATCAACCGGAAGGGCCACTTTCAGTTTTTTTTTTTAGTTTTTGTGATTTTCTCCTAAAAATGCCGAGGTTTTAAACACTAATAAGAATTACAAGAGCAAACAAAATTTACCATTTCGCAGTAAGAGAAAGTTGTGAGTATTTCGCAACAGTTTCTACATTCTCTTACACCTGGTAAGAGGAACTATCTTAAACGCGTCAAATTTTCAATATCGAGTTTTCACCGGAGGTCCCTTGAGTGAAAAAAAGTGGTTTTTAGAAAATGATCTGTGTGCCTGAAGGTATTTATAATAGGTTTCAGAAGGGAAGAAAATGGGTTGTATAGATAAATAAACCAGAAGTGTGGGTGAACACTGTATAATCGAAAAGTAGCACAAACTGCCTGGACTTTACACTAAAATATATAAAATGGTAGTGAGAGTTAAAGAGAAAGGTTGATGATGCGTTGTGACTGCTGTATGAACTCTGCTGCAAGACCGTCGGTAGACTCTCTCCTATGGCTGACCAGCTGTATTTAAACAGTTTCTCCCACTCTAGTCTGTCCTACACTAGTGAGTGAGACTATCCCTCTCTGCTTTGGATCCCTCTTTTCGGATCCCATTACATATGTATTTGAACAGCATAGCTCAAAAACGAAAAATCGTAGAAAGTTCAAACTTGATATTCCGTTTAGGTATTACCATGGGATCCGACAGTAAATTATCTGTCAAAATTCCTCAACCAGAAATACAACTTTACTGAATTTTATTTTTTTACTTTTTTGCGATTTTCTCAAAAAAGGCTCCGAAGATTTTCTTTAAACCTAGGATATCAACTACACATACAAAGAGCTACAACTTTTACTTTAAACATTTTTCTGGGAAAATTAATTTAAGCGCACTTTTGGGGGAGAGGTAGGGTTAGGTTTTCCTCTAAAGTGTTATATTTCAGTTTATTACACAATTTTATCATCTAAATAATATTAATTAGAATGAAATACTCGTATGATGGTGAAATTGCGAGTTTGAAATAAATCGGACGACCGGAAGCGTGTTTTTACTGACAAGTTTTTTTCAGTTTTCTGCTAATTTCTCTAAAACGATTCTAACGACTTCTCTTGAAACTAATTATGTGAACTACAGATATAAAGAGCTACAACTTTTATTTGGAACATTTCTACGAGTAAACTCATTTAAGAGCGGTTTTTTTGGGTTATGGGTAGGGTTATGTTTTCCTCTGAAGTGTTATCATAGTTGATTATACAATTCTACCATTTAACTATACAATTTTACCATATAAATTAGAAATAAATAGATTGCTAAAATTCCGAGTGTCAAGAAAATTAAACCGGAAGTGCGTTTTAGTGAACAGTTTTTTCAGTTTTTGCTATTTTCTCCATAAAACACCGACGAATTTCATTAAATTTTATATATTGACTATAAAATTTCTCAATCACAATTTCGAAAACTGGAGTAAGAGGAAGTTGTGTGAATTTTTCACACCAGAACACTCACACAACCAGATTTTCTTTAAACTTAAAATGCTCACTGCACAGTTATAAACATTTGACTATAAACTGCACCAACTTTGTTTTAATTTATTTACCTTTTTTTTCATATATATATTAGCCTTAATTTGAATTATAGTCCTTACAAAATATTGAAAATTTATGGACCAATATATCAATTTTAGAATAATTAAAGCGCAGTTTATGGTAGTGATAAATTGACATTGTGGCTCTATCATCAAAACAAAAGATGACAGTAATTAGTACCACAGAAAATAAATAAAATTGTTGTTTTCTAATTTTATAGTCAATTAAAATTATTATTTATATTGCTTTAAAAACAAAATTAAAAAAAAAACTATCTTACAGGAAATAACCTTAAATAAATGGCAAGTTTATCGCTCTGATAGGGAAACATTTTGTATCCACAAATGTATAGGGGGATTTGTTGTCATTAATTTGGAATGCCACTTCTGCAAGTGAATTCCAAGTGGATGACTGTAAATATTCAGGCAGGGCATCTACCTCTAGTGTTAACATTCTCGACTGTGAGACGAGTAGGTCTGCGTTCGCTTCCCATGGGAGTTCCGATTAAAGTTTTACCAAACATATCGCACCTTTGGTGCGCGGACGTTGTTGACTCAATAATGAAATTCCCTGTACTGTAAATTGGAAATTTTCAACCATTAAAGGCGGCTACCTGCTTTATCGGGGATTAGCACTGCCGAAGTCCATGAACAAAACAAAACAAAAAAAAAATCAAACAAGCTATAAAATTAGTTGGCTGGGCCAAAGAAGAAACTTTTTATTTTAAAAAAAGTTTATTCGACGTTTCGGACACCTTTGGTGTCCTTTCTCAGGAACTACAAAACAAAAATATTGATATCAAGAAAATTGTATGATAAAATTAAAAAATATAACAATTTAAGAATATTAGAAAGATATGATACCTGTCAAGGAAGAATGGAGAGTTAAATGTGTGAGGAGGTTATTGTTTGGTTGTAGAGTAAGGTATGCTTGCAAAGACAACAGAGAGGGGAAATTTTTTCCAAGTTGAGAAATGTGAAGATTGGTAGAAATGAAAAACAACTCAATTAATAATTATGAGAGAAATAAATGAATATAAATGAACTAGAAAATAGGTGGAAATTGTAGAAACCCTTGCCCACTCCTTTGATTTCCGAAATGTTTCTGTCGTAACCACCCATTTCAACCACCTGAAGCGACTTCTTTCTGAATCCTACCCTAACTCTCAACTACAAAAAAGACCAGGACGTCATTACCTCTTCTTATAACAACATTTTCCGCTTCCTCAAAAAAGGCCCCTCCCACTAAATTACACATACCAACTTTCTACACTAGCAACAGCCATATATATATATATTTGCAATTTAATGCCATAATTTCGGCAAAAAAACGAAGTGCATGGTGGTTTCAAGGACGGAGAAAAGGATGCGGATAACAATAAATGGTAGAGAAATCGAGCAGGTCCCCAGTTTCAAGTACCTAGGAGTGAAGATTAGCGAGAGCGGAAGATTAAAGGAGGAACTTAATATTAATGCTAGAGTGGGGCTGCGGGGAAGTTGTTCTCCGCTTTCAACAGAAAGTTCCTCAGCAAGTGAGAAGTGGCCAAGGACACAAAAATGGCAGTGTTCTGCTCCACTTTCGTGCCCGTACTTATCTATGGAGGTGAATCGTGGTCTATAAGGGAATGTGATCGGATTGCCTGTAGGCTTTAGAGATGAGGTTTCTTCAAAAAGTTGAAGGTAAGACCAGGAGAGACCGTATCGGAAACACTACGATCAGAAACCACGTTAAAAAGCGAACCTCTCGATCAAATAATTGAAAGAGCGCAGCTGAGGTGGTTCGGTCATGTAAGCAGGATGGAGGAAGATCGGTTTCCTAGGAAGGGATGGGGGCTAGGATTTGGAAGAGGCAGAGGAAGAAGAAGGATGGCAGGATAAAGTCAAAAGAGGAACCAGCGGACGAAGAATAGGTTGGGCAAAGTCCAAAAAATTGACGCTAAACAGAGACAAATGGCGCTCCTTTTGTCAAAGCACTACACCGCAAGGTAGATGAGGTTAAGACTAAGAAGAAGAAGAAGAAGAAGAAGAAGACGAAGAAGGAATTCCGCAACACTATCTGAAATCAACTCCTTTTTTTCCAGCAAAATGTTGCAAATTAAAGTGATATGTTCGCAGAAAGCATTCCAAATTTAAAGGAAATCGTTGTAGTTACTTTAAAGAAAATTTCCAAAATAACACAAAAACCTATTCTGTAAAGTCATACTTCCGGTTAACCGAATTCCTTCAAATTTGGAATTCTTATCATTGCTTCTAATATACGAGTATATTAATATTTATGTAGGTGGTAAAAACCATACATTATATTGAAATGTCACTTTAAAAGGAAGCATAACGCTACTGTTTCCTCAGACCCGCCCCCCTAAAAAAAATCAAATTTCCCGGTAAAAGTTTTTAAATAAAATTTCGAGAAACTAAACTAAATAAAAAAATAAAAAACCATTCAATAAAGTCGCAGTTCTTCCGGTTGATGAATTTTGCCCGAAACCTTCCTGTCTACAGTACCAAACAGAATACTGTATATTTTGATATTTTGTTCATACACAAACACACACATATATACAGACTATTTGTTAAAAACTTTGTTCTCACTCTAGTGACCGTAAAAAATGTATTTCCGGCGAATACTCAATGTGGAAAATTTGACAAGTTCGCAATAGTTCCTCCTCTAGGAGTCCAGAGAAAGTCATACGTGCGAAAACACTAATCACTATAATATGGCCCAATATTACAGATTTCTTGCTTACCCCACAGTGGTTTTTAGAACTAGAAGAGGAAGTGAATAAGAGCACTTTTTCAGCTTAACACTGATACTTGAACACTCACATTTCACTCTTTCTGTTACACAAGTTTAAACTACCGGTATAGAGAAAAATCTAGCTGGCTAACTATTATTCCGAACATTACAAACAACTATATTTCAATTAAAATGAAACATTATCTATGTAGATTCGGCATTTTTAATTTCTCTTATTACTACTTGAATAAAAAAGTATTGCGATCGTGTCATATTTTCGAAATAGAGTTTTCACCGGAAATACCTATTTTAAGGTTCCTTGAGTACGAAAAAAGTGTGTTTAGCGAATGTTCTCTGTATGCGAATGTGTATGAACAAAATATTTCAAAAATAAAAAAAATGGTTTTTTTGTATAGTTATGCGGAAGTTTGGTCCAGTGAGTGATGTGCACTCTGCTGGACCACAATATAATCACTTCTCTAGCTGCCAAGATTAGTGTTATTTGGTACTTATCCTCCGACGAAACGAAAAAAACGAAAAACGAAAAAATCCGGAGAACCTTGACAATCTTGATAATCCATTTACGTAACTACCGTCACTTCTGACATGAAGAAGGTTTCGGTCAAAAATCCATCAACCGGAAGTGCCACTTTACGTAATTTTTTATTTTTGCCAGTTTTTCGCGATTTTCTTAAAAAGGGTTCTAACGATTTTCTTTAAAATTCGTATACTATGTACACATATAAAGCCCTAACTTTTATGTGAAACATTTTTCAGGACAATTTTTTTGGGGGAGGGGATTTTTGGGGGGAGATGCAACTTCAAATTTTCCTCTAAAGTACCACTTCAGCATCAGGTGTAATTCTGCTAACTATATAGTTTGATAATATAATATTTACCTTGCTAGAATTCTAAATTTGTAGAAAAATTGGTTAAGCGGAAGTGGAACTGTGCTGAATAGATTTTCGAGTTTCAAGTTTTTTTAATTTTCTAAATTTTCCGGTTAATAACAATTCTAGTTTCTTACTTTTTTTTTGGTGGAATCTGCACCAATAAATTTCAAATGCTATTTGAAATGTCTGTACAGTGTTATTGACGCTGGGCTTCTCGTCTATAATGTAATCTTCAACCTGCCTCGGCAACCTTGGATACATGTAATCAATCCCCAGCACGTGCATGTTTATTTTAGGACTATGATGATAAAAACAATCGTTTTAAGATCCCCTGAGTTCGAAGGGTAGATTTTGATTTACAATTTAACATCAAAAAACATAAAAAGTTCCATTAATGGTTTTGTGGACGATAAGGGCAACCGGAAATACCACCTAACTGAAGGCATTTTTCAGTTGTTTTTTTTTTGCGATTTTCTCGGAAACGGCTTCTTTTTTTTTTTTTTTTTTTTTTTGAACGTGATACATTAACATTTCTCCGGGAAAATTCATTTATGAAGAGTTTTTTTGGGTGGAGGGGAGAGAGGGGGTTACACTTTCTTTCTAATGTGCTATTTTAATTTATTGTACGATTCTATAAATCATATCAGAATCAAATATGTTGCCAAAATTCTGAGTTTTAAGAAAATCGGTTGACCGGAAATGCCACTTTACTGAACAGTTATTTTTGTTTGCTGCGATTTCCTTTATACCAACGGGTTTCAATTAAACTTGGTATAACCTAATTATACATACAGCGTCCTATCAACACTTATGTTTGCACTTTTTCGGATAAAATTCATTTAAGGGAGGGTTTTTGGGAGGGGGAGGTTATGCTTTCTTCAAAACAAATGCGTTTTATAAACTTTAGATTCTCCCATTCATATAAATTGAAGGCAACTAAACAGGTAATAAAAATTATACAAGTCAATAATAACTAAGTAGATCGCATTGACAGAAAGTCGTGCGAGTATTTCGCGCCATATTATTTTGTCTTTCAATATTAAAGTGACTATTAGGGTTCACCATGGAAAATTACATGTTTATATCAAAGAGACGGTCAGTCAATACTCAATGAAGTATTGCGCAGCTTATTTCAAAATTCCCAAGACTTCATTCGCTGTTATTATATAATATATTTGCTTATCTAACCGCCGTGCTACTCATCTTTGTTGACAGTCTGTTATTGTTTAAAAACTTTAACTGATAAAAATTTTAATTAAACAAAAAAAAAAAAATTACGAACGTCGCAATTCTCTGTGCCAAATTTTCTTGGAATATTTACTTAAGGTTTATTTGAGCTTGTATTCCATCACAAGGGTGGGGTTACTTGCTTATCTGAATATGACGTGCTGCTGTGCTAACTACTCGTATCGTAAATCATAAAATGAACAAATTTTCATAAAAATTGCAAATAAATTTTTTTCACACTCAGTTTGTCTTAATATTAATAAAGAAGTGGTGCGGGTACAAAGCTGATATCGATCCTTGGCAGGTAGAAACATATTGTGTGTCACATTTTAACCCAGAAGAAAGCAATAAATTTTACATAAACTCAAAAAAAAAAACTTTAAAAATATAAAGACAATATTCCACAAAACCTGTAAAATGAAATTTTTGTGAAAAAAAAAATGCGTCTGAAAGACGTACTTCCGGTCAACAGATTTCCTTCAAATTTACAATTCTAGCAAATACTAATTATATATAGCAAATATATAATGTACCAAAACCGAATACCAAAATTGAACTTTCTGCGATTTATCGTTTTTGAGATAATTTATTCACACACCACATTCGCTAAAAATATTGTTTTCGCACTCAGGGGACCTACAAAACATTTATTTCCTGTGAAAACTCAATTTCGAAAATTTGCCTCATTCTCAATACTTCCTGTAAGTAGGAGGCATAAGAGAAAGTAAAAAAAATATGATTTCAACCATTCACGAGACACCAATTTTCATAGTTACATACTCCAGTTTAATCGAACTCTAATGTATAACGCTTCTTCTTATTACAATTTATTTTGTTTAATTGCACTAATAATTAGTTGGATTCCTTATTTTATGTTGTTGCATTAACTAGATTTTGAATGCATTAGCTTATGCCTACGTTTTCATTTTTATAGTAGATACTCTTTCAATGTGGACTGCGCCACATTACATAGAATTAAGGACAATACAGTGTGTAACTAAACACTGCAGGTCTGAGAAAAGCTTTTTAACGGATTATTATTAATTCTTTAGAGAAAATTTTGTGGGTATTTAACATCAATTTTATTTTGTTTTATTAGAATAAGCGACCAAATACAAAATGGCGAACTAACAAAAAAGGGATCTGCATTTCTATCTAATTCTTTTTTCCTTTCTTTTTCAACAATGCAATGAAAATTCTGAATTTTTTCTTTCCAGCTCACATTAATTGTATAAACAGTGAATAATAACAAGTTTGAAATAACTTATTATTATTATTCCCAAAAGGGGAGGGGAGTAAACCCTACGCTATCCAAAGCCCCCTTGAAATAACTTAAATTTTTGCATTTTTTTTTTATAAAACAATTTTATTGCACAATTCTCGATAATTTATGAAATACCTACGGTGGGAGAATTAGTAAAAAAAATTTTAAACTAGGTTTTTTACAGAAATAATTAGTGTAGAAGTGAAATGTGGGAGATGTAAGGCCAATCAGAAATTTAGAATTATCATGTCGACCACGCCCACATTTGATACCTTCACTTCTACACGGTGATTGGATAATTATTTCTATGAAAAATCGAGTTTACAATTTTTTTTACAATTTTCCCATCGTAGGCATTTTATAAATTATCAAACTGTGCAATATAATTTTTTTATCAAAAAAATGCAAAAATCAAGTTATTTTTAACATAATCTTTCTGTTTTATGTGAGTTAAAAAAAAAATTCAGAATTTTCATTGCATTGTTGAAAAAGAAAGCAAAAGAGAAAAAAGCAGAAATGCAAATTGCAATGTAAGTCCGCCATTTTGATTTGACCGTTTATACTAGTGGGACAAAATGAAATTGATGTTAAACACCCATTAAGATTTCTCAAAGGAATTCATAATTTTCAATTGAAAAAACTTTTCCTAGATATTGTAGCTATTCATTACAACGTCTTTAATTTTATTTATATGGCGCAATCCACAAAGTATTCGAAAAGCACTATAAAGATAGAACTGTAAGCAAGATTCAATCTAAATCTAGTAGTTTCTCACAACATAAGAAAAAACAATGAACTAATTATTAATGCAATCAAACAAATAAATTATAATAATAAGAAGCTTTGTATATTACAATTCTGGTGTGTGAAACACTCACACAATTTATCTTACTGCAGATTACAAAATTATAATTGACAAATTTTACAGTTAGTATTCGAAATTTAATGAAATTCGTAGGTGTTTTCAGAGGGAAAATCGGCCAATCTATTTATTTCTAATTAATTGTGTTTAGATGGTAGAATTGTATAATCAACTAAGTTAGAACTTTAGAGGAAAAGATAATCCTACCCCCTCCTCCAAGAAAACCCCTCTTAAATGAGTTTACACGGAGAAATGTCGCAAATAGAAGTTGTAGCAATTTTTTGTTTTTGAACTATGCTTTTCAGATACTTACATACGTACACACACACACACAGACCATTTTCTAAAAAACCACTTTTTTGGAGTTAGAAAACCTCAAAACGTGTATTTCCGGTGAAAACTTGATATCCAAAACTTGACACAAATATAATACTTTCTCTTACTAAAGGAGAGTAAGAGAAAGTAAAACTCAAAAAAACCTATGTTACAAATATGTAGCTTCGGGTAGATGGAAACCTTTTTTTATCAGATGCCTACTCGTACCTAAATAGAATATGGCTTTCTACGAGTTTCCCTTTTTTTGAGGTAACTTCAAAATATCTATTTTCGATGAAATGTCAGTTTCGAAAATTTCACACCAGAAGTAAGTGAAAGCTTTTTCTATCCATTATTTACGACCTGAATACATAGCGACTTCTTTTCTTACCATGTAGTTTACTTAGGCTCTATTCTAATATCGTAACAATCCAAAAAAATAGAATATGCTACAGAAGAGTATTCTAAATTGATAACAACTTACTAATTCTATACTCTTTTTTTTGGATTTCTTGCTAACATTGAACCCAGCCCACTTCGTTTCTGGGTGAAAAAACTAAATTATCAAACATTACAACCAATAACAGTGAAAGGATATATCACTTCCGACAATTACAATAAAAAAAAGAAAGACCTATTTCCCGGTTTGTGCCCGTATTCGACATGTTGACCTTGTGCTTGTGCAATCAAACACGGAACGAATGATTATTGTTTAAGGCGGTGACCCCTAAGTACAGCAATCCCAAAAATATTAAATGTGTTGAAGGTTCTTTGATTTTTATCGCTATTTACTTCCTCTACTCTAGACGTGGAAGAATTGTGTCAGCATTTTCGAAATTAAATTGTCACCAAACATATGTTTCGTGGACTCTTGAAATTACTGGAAAAAATGTTTTGAAACACACACGCAACTTCTTCCTCTTACTAGAAGTTACATAGCTAACTTACTATGTTTCTTCATACTTTCGTAATTTTAACTAAATATTTAATAGTCTTCAGTATTTGTTGAGAGCATGACCTTTCAGTGCCCCCCCCCAGAACCTCTCTAAAATCCATTTCCAAAAAAAAGTGATAGATTAATATCCCTAATTTAATGAAAGCCGCTGGAGTCTCTATGGATAAAGTTGTAACAACTGAAGAAGGAAAAACCAGTTCAATACAATTGCACTTTCGTTCAACCGATTTCCTTCAACTCAGAATTTTGGTTTTCGGTCAGCATCCTAAAATTCACATTTATTTCTAAATATGATTACAAAGGTGGGGATAGAATGGGAAAATAAACATAAACGGTGCCTAGAGGAAAACATAATTCCGCAGTCTACCCAATAACCCCTCCTCCCCTTGAGAGAATTTTTTCGAAAAGACGGTTTCAAATAAAAATGTAATTTCTTATATATACAAAGTTTCATGAAAAATCGTTAGAATTGTTTTCAAGAAAAAGCAAAAAAAAAAAAAAACTGAACAAAAATCCATTCAATACTTCCGGTTGGGCAATTTTGATAAAAACTTTCTTGTCCGGGCCGCTGATGCACTTACAACTAAATATCAAGTTTATATCCTGCTGGGACAGTCAAGCTGCCTTGAATACGCTGAGTTTATCTGTCTTCCCTTCACTTCCAGGTGGGTCTAAAAGACTGGAAGAACTTTCTTCTTTGAATGATTTACTACTAGTCTGGGTACCAGGTCGTATGGGAATTTGTGGGAATTAAGTGGTGTATATCAATTGTAGAAGTTGTTGGCCGTTAGAAATGATCTGATGTATCTCTTAGTTGGTTGATCGGCCGGGGGTTACCATAAGAAAAACACTAAAAAATTTTTAAAGTGTTTTTTATTAATGGCCCGACGGGTCATAATTGAACATGTAGTAATTAACAGAGCATACAAAATTTCCCGATTCTAAGATAGCCCCTGAAGAAGACAAACAATGTTTGTCGTAACGTCGGGCCATTAATAAAAAACAGTTTAAAAAATTTTTTTAGAGTTTTTCTTATGGTACCCCCCGGCCGATCAGCCAACTAAGAGATACATCAGATAAGTGGTGTATAGGTTTGCCAAATTAGGCGGCTCTCTTCCTTTCATTGGTCCTGAGCCGGCTGTTGGTTGTGTCTTCAGGCTTCCAGTCATGGACAGCTTCACAGCATTTATCTCCATGGAAGAGCACAATGAATTGTCGGCAGCCTAAAATGCTCATTGGGGTCCGGTCCGGTCCGGGTTATTACTGAGATGTTGCTGTATCTTTCACAGACCCTCTCTCAAACAACCGGTTGGATCCGTTTCTTGGGCATTGTGGTTTAAAGGGGACACCCTCACGTAATGGAAGGCTCTTATTAGACTCTTTTGCAGAGCCTTTGTGACAGAGGAAGAAAAACCCATCCATTTTGAGTGATTTGTTGTAAGGAAATTTAATTCAGGGACCTTTGGTCGGTTCAGGGTGTCTGTGAAACAGCTTAGGCTATTTCCTTTCGACAATTTGTTAGGGGGGTGCGGTGAATCTTACATAGGTAGAGTGAAATCCATATCTGGATTTTAGTTCCATACCCGGTTTGTTCTTGTTTTTCTTTGGGAATATTTATATGGATAAATAACAATCTATAATTGAGTTGTCACAAGAAATACATATTTTGAGATCTCTGAGTTTCAAAATGGTCTTTCTCCTACTTCCAGCCTCACTCTTATTGTCTAACATGCACGCGTACAATTTCTGTGGACAATAAAGTTTTGATCAAAATCCACCAATCGGAAATGCCACTTTATAACCTTTCTTTTTTGTTCGTTTCGGATTCACGCGATTTTATCGAAAACGGCTCCCACGAGTTTCTATAAATTTCGTATGTTACCCATACACATAAATGCCTAGCACATTCTCTAGTTTTTATCTATGCAGTTACAATTCCAAATTTAAAGAAAATTGTTATAATTATTTTCGAGAAAATTTCAAAAACCTGTTCTGTAAAGTCGCAACTTCTGATCAATCGACTTTCTTCACATCTAATGCGTATTAATGAGGTACTTTAGAGGAAAGCATAACGCTACTGTTCCCCTCCACACCACTATTAAAGTCAATTTTTTCCGGAAAATTGTTTCAAATAAAAGTGATAGGTATTCATGTGTGTAGATAGTATACAAGGTTTAAAGAAAATCGTTGGAGCCGTTTACGAAAAAATCACAAAAATCTGAATACCAAGTCTGAGCTTCCTGTTACTTTTCGTTGTTGAGATATTGTGTTCACACACACACACACACACACACACACACAGACAAACGCTATACCAATTTTTTTCGTAATAAGAGAACATCATCTATTTCCGGTGAAAACACAATTTCGAAAATCTGACAAAGTCGCAATACTTCCTGTTTACTTATTAGGCATGAGAGAAAGAAAATAAATTTGATTGTGTAAACAAACACACAACTTTCTCTTACTGTGCAGTTTACACGGATTTAACTGACAATTTTTCTCTAATATAATTTTTTATTAAATATTTACTCGTCTTCAATTTGGTCTCAATCGTACAATCAAAGCCTAATAAAATGATTTTTTTGTTGTTTTTTTTTGGAGGAAACTATTTCAAATTTCTGAGTTTGAAGAAAATCGGTTGACTGAACAGTTATTTTCAGTTTTGTACGTTTATCTCCATAAAAATACAGACTTTCTTGAAATTTAAAATACTAACTATCAAAACGGGAATCTATTACTTTCGTTAGGAACTATTTTTCCGAGATAGTCCATTTAAAGAAGTTTAAGGGGAGAGAGGGAGAAGTTATGGTTTCCTCAAACAAGTCATTTTATTAAATTTAGACTCTTCCATTGATATAAAATTGAAGACCAGTTTAAAGTAAAAAAAAATCTGGTGTGAAACACTCACACAACTTTCTCTTACTCCTGTTCTCAAAATTATAATTGACAAAGGATATAGTTTGTGTAACGAATATAACGAAATTCGTCGAAAACTGAAAAAACTGTTCAGTAAAAGCGCACTTTCGGCTTACTAATTTTCCTAAAACTTGGAATTTAGGCCCTCTATTTATTTCTAATTAATTTTATTTGGATGATAGAATTGTATAATCAACTATGATAGCAATTTAGAGGAAGCTGTAACCCTACCCCTCCCCTAAAAGTGCCCTTAAATGAATTTTCCCAGAGGAATGTTTTAAATAGAAGTTATAGATCTTTGTATGTTTAGTTTATATACGAGTTTCAAGAAAATCGTTGGAGCCATTTTTGAGAAAATCGCGAAAAAGTGAAAAAAATCATTAGTAAAGTGGTAATGTAAACGCACTTCCGGTTATCCGATTTTTCTCAAACTCGGAATTTCAACAACATATTTAATTCTAATTAACATTATTTAAATGACCGAATTGTGTAATAACCTGAAATAGCACTTTAGAGGGTAACCTAACCCCACCCCTCCCCCAGAAGGCCCTTAAATCAATTTTCCCAGAGAAATGTTTCAAATAAAAGTTGTAGCTCCTTGTATATGTAGTTGATGTATCAAGTTTAAAGAAAATCCTTGGAGCCATTTTTGAGAAAAACGCAAAAAAGTAAAAAAGTCAACTAGTAAAGTGGTACTTCCGGTTGAGGAATTTTGACAGATAACGCACAGTCAGATCGCATGGTGATACCTAAACGGAATATCAAGTTTCAGTTTTCTACGGTTTTTCGTTTTTGAGCTATGCTGTTCACATACACACACACACACACACACACACACACACACAGACCATTTGCTAAAAACCACTTTTTTGGACTCAGGGGACCTCAAAACGGATATTTCCGGTGAAAACTCGATATCGAAAATTTGACACGATTACAATACTTCCTGTTACTAGGAGTAAGAGAAAGTAATTATAATATTGAAGAAAATGTCAATTATAGTTCTGTAAACTGCAGTAAGAGAAAGTCGTGTGAGTGTTTCACACCAGATTTTTTTTTTATATTAGTTTTTGTTTTAATTTCAATAGTAAACTGTTACCTGGATAAAACCATTTAATATAATTTGCCATAGCAACACATGTAATACGTATCATGGAGCATATGGTGGTGGGGTGGGGTGGAGGGTTACTAAGTGAAGGAAAAAATCTGGTGTGAAACACTCACACAACATCCGCTTACTCCAGTTTACAAAATTGTAATTGAAAAAATTTTATAGTTAGTATACAAAAATGTATTAAAATTCCGCAGTGTTTGTGTGGAGACAAATCACAAAAACTGAAAAACTTCCAGTAAAAACGCAGTTCCAGTTTATAAATTTTCTTGAAACTCAGAATTTTGGCCATCTATTTATTTTGTTTGGATGATAGAATTGTATAATCAACTATGTTAGCATTTTAGTGGGAAACATAACCCCCAAGGCCCCAACCACCTTAACAAGACTGTACTAGGAGAAATGTTTCAAATAAGAGTTGTTGCTCTTTATGATGTGAGGTTTACATAATTAGTTTAAAGAAAATAGCTTAATCAAAATGGCAGAAAACTGTAAAAAAATATTTTTCAGTAAAAATGCACTTCTGCTCATCCAATCTTCTTCAATATTAACAACATATTTCATACTAATTAATATCTATTATTTAGATGATACAATTGTGTAATAAAGTGAAATAGTACTTTAGAAGAAAACCTAAACCCATCCCTCCCCCCAAAAATGCCCTTAAAGTAATTTTCCCAGAGAAATATTTCGAATATAAGTTGTTCTTTATATGTGTAGTTGATATATGGAAGTTTAAAGAAAATCATTGGGGCCATTTTCGTGAAAATCGCAAAAACGTGAAAAAAAAATAACTAGTAAAGTGGTACTTCCGGTTGAGGAATTTTGATAGCGTTCTGTCAGATCCCATGGTGATAGCTAAACGTAATATCAAGTTTCAACTTTCTAAGGTTTTTCGTTTTCGAGGTATGCTACTTACATACACACACCCTAAAAACCAATTCCCTGCACTCAGTGAATCTCAAAACGTGTATTTCCAGTGAAAACTCGATATCGAAAATTTGACACGATTACAATATTTCCTCTAACAGCTTGTTGGAGAAAGCAACACAAGTTTGAATCAAATATATCAATTTTACTATGGAGATCACAATCAGAATAAGTGTGAGTGTTTCACAGCAGATTTTTTTTCGGAATTATTTTGTAAACGACTATAACGATTTCCTTTAAATTTGGAATGCTGACTGCACAGACATACATATATACCTAGCACTTTATTGTTTTATGTGCTTTGAAGGATCTGAAACATTAAAATTCAAATATGTTTGACCAATTTTATTGGCGCACTTTACAATGTAATCATTCTCTACGTGGCTGGGTTGATGTTTATATCTGTTCCCTCAACACATACCTCTAAGTTTATGCTGGGACAAATAAGAAAATATGTCATTTTATATGTACAATAATGTATTAACAGGATTAAGAGAACGTTGTGTGAGTGTTTCACACCAGAATTATATCTTGGAAATGAGGAATGGGGCTGGGATGTAACTTACAGAAAGGGACCTCATATTTGCTTGCGGCGCGGATCTGTCAGTTGCTGTTTCTCTTAAGTGAAAAATAACGAAATTATTGTATTCAATTTTCTTTTTTATTGTTGAAGTCCTTTAGACCCAAAATAAATTAAAAAAAGTAAAAATTAAACATAACAAAACTATAAAAAAAAAAAAAAAATATATTAAACTTACTTCTGGCTTTATCAGCAAAAAATAATCGATGAATTGAAATGTAAAATTCTTTGAAAAATCATTAAACTTAAATAACTTTCCGCATAACTGTAAATGATTTTTAAGGGTTATTATTCTTAAATGAAAATGAAATACTTCAAAATAAAATAGACACGTAATAAAATTCGTGTTTTTTAAATAGAAAATCTAGATACGTTACTAATTTCCCAGCAAACCTAAACACCATTCCTTCAATAATTCTTGCAGTTTTCACATTACAAATTTCACATTAAATAATAATTTTCTAAATAAAGTATAGATGACACTTTCTTCTGCGTAAAGAACCAAAATACATCGTATTTGAAAACATCTGTTTCCAAACAAAAATTTTTGTCTTTCTTTTTTTTACTTTTATGCGAAAAAACCGAATGTGTGAATTTGGTTTTATTTTTATTTTTCAGTCTCTTTCATATATATTTCCATATAGTTCTATGGACATGAATTCAAATAACTTTCAACTACAAATGAATGTACTCAAGTATTTAAGGTTATAATTCTGTTTCCCGTAACTACCGACAGATGATATATCAAGCTTACCAATGTTAAATTTCCACAAAACTATCGTATAGATTTGACAAAAACTCCGGAATTAAAAAAAAAAAAAATCTGCTCTATTTATTATAACAATTCTAATGGACAAATTGTACATTAAAAAAAAAACAAAAAAAATCTGGTGTGAAACACTCACACGACTTTCTCTTACTCCAGTTTACAGATTAATTTACTTGAATGTGACCAATTTTCTTCACACTTATAATTTGACTAAATGTTCGTCTTCAATTTTGAAGACAAGTAAACAATAGAAGAATCTAAAATGACTATTTTAAGGAAAATCACCCTCTGCCACCACATTTCTTTAAATGAACTTTCTTTGAAAAACGTTGGTGTTTCTATGGAAAAATCTAAGAAAACTGGAAAAATACATTTCAGTGAAAAAGCACTTCCGGCCAATAGATTTTCTTCATGCCGGAATTTTCTCAACATATATCATTCTAATTAATATTATTTATTTACATGATATATATTTTTTAATTTGAGGCGCGTCAAAATCAATCAAGTCAAGTTTTTTTAATCAAAGCCGCGCCCGGAGCTTTCTCAGTGCCGACATCTATAGTGTTCTCTCGTTACAGACAACATGTCCATCACCGGACAGTGAGCTGTAGAGGTTCCTTTCTCTAGGAAGAGAAAATTAAGGGCAGCACTATTAGACACGACACCGGGACCCCCGCGTAGGAGTCTAGCACGCTAACCATTGATCTAATTACTTCCCTTTTTACATGATAGATTTGAATAATGAACTAAAATAGCACTTTAAAGGAAATCATAACCTTTATCCCACACCCAAAAGAATTTACCCGGAGAAAGGTTACAAATAAAAACTGTAGCTCATTGTTCATGCACCTGATACATCACACCAAGTTTAAAGAAAATCGTTGGAACCAATTTCTAGAAGGCTGAAAAACCCATCAACTAGAGTGGTTCTTCCAGTTGAGGAATTTTTACAGATAAGATCCGGCAGGATCTTCGAACATTTTGCGATTTCCGTTTTTGAACTATGCTGTTCACATACATACCCAGACCATATTCTAAAAACCACTTTTTCTGATTCAGAGACCACAAAATGCGTATTTCCGAAAAATATGCGATAAACCAGAAAGAATAAAAAAATAGAAAAAGTAAAACTTCCTTGATATTTTGACCTGTCGGATGCGGTGGTGGTGCCTAGTCACAATATTAAACTCAAGAGTGCTTTTTGCGATTTTTCGTATTCAGCGGACCTCAAATAACATTTTGGTGAAAACTCAATTTTTGGAAATTCACTATACTTTCCCTTACACTAATTAATACAACAATCAAGAAATATTCTTTAAAATTGCAACGTTACAATGGTTAGTTGGGCCGGCCGTAACGGTGAAATGGGATAATGGGGATTTTACATGTATACCTAAGTGGCCTTATATGGAGCGTTCTATGTCCAAACCAAGAGAGCTTGTGCGAATTTAAATTTAACTGACCGACAAACCGCTAAATACCCTCCCCAAAATAATTTTTTTCAAAAATGTTTCAAATAAAAGTGATAATTATCTAACTATGCAGCAAGCATTTCATGTTTAAAGGAAATTGTTGAACTGTTTTCAAGAAAATACCAAAAAAAACTCAAAAAACGTATTCTATAAAATGTTGTAAATTGGATGTTGAGGTTCGGTCATACAAAAGAACTCTTGCTAAATTTCTACCGACGTTTCGGCAAATTTATTGCCTTCTTCAGGGTCTGTACAAAGGTTTTAATACAAATCAATAAAAAATAGAAACCAAAATAATCTAAGATATTTAATAATAATGGCTATCCTCTCCATAAAGTAAAAAAAATATTATATCAACGATCCACAGATAATATGATTAACCTGACTCCCTCTACGCCATCACAGCAACTTCCAACATCCTATATTTCCATCCCATACATAGAAGGTCTATCAGAAAAAATAACTAAAATTTTCAAGAAATATAACCTTTCCATTGCCCACAAAAACTCCAATCCTCTAAGAAAACTCTTTTCTAAACTCAAAGACCCCACTCCCACAACTTTATTATCAGATATAGTTTATAAAATAAACTGTTTACAATGCCCAGCTACATACATAGGACAAACATCTCAATATTTAAAAAATAGACTGTACCAACATAAATACGACTGTAAAATTAAAAAAAAAACGACTGACATGACTACAGCACTAACGAAACACTGCATACAATACAAACATGAATTTGACATGGAAAACACTAAAATTCTCTCCATCAACAATAATCATAAAAAAAGAAATATGTTGGAAATGATTGATATTAAAAAAAGATAAATTATCTATCAATTTTAGAACAGACACCCTCAGTTATAACAATCTCCTGTAATTTCGAAAACAACACACGGACTAAGACACGGTTTTCCCATCTGCTCTTCTAGCCCTTTATAAACCTTGACCCATCCAATGTCCGTAACACTTGTGATGGTATGTCACAGGTTAAACTAGAGTAATTACTACAGTAATTCTAACTGAAAATTTTGTAAGTACATTTCCGTACTTTACTCTTATATATGCCACATATTGTCAAGTTTTAATAGTTGTGATTTAGTTTAATATTGATCTGTTCTACAACAAACTATTTTAAAATAAATTTAAATGTGCTATATATATATCATACATTTTATTTAGTTTATTTAAAAAAAAAAATCATTTTGAAAATATTTATTTTAAGTTCATATTTTATGTTGTTTCTATTTTTTATTGATTTGTATTAAAACTTTTGTACAGACCCTGAAGAAGGCAATAACTTTGCCGAAACGTCGGTAGAAATTTAGAAAGAGAGTTCTTTTGTAAGACCGAACCTCAACATCCAATTTACAACATTGAATACAGCGGTCGTAACGAACACCAAAAACATTCTATAAATGGCATTTCTGGTTAACAGATGTTCTTCAAATTTGGAATTTTTCTAATGTGTATTAATATTATGTAGGTGATAAAATCATGTATATTATACTGAACTGGTACTTCTAGAGGAAAGCATCACGCTACAGTGATTCCTAGAACCAACAAAAAATAAATTTTCTAGGGAAAATATTTAAAATAAAAGAGATAGTTATTTAAATGTAAAGATATGAAGTTTAAAGAAAATCATTCACTAAAGTCGCACTTCCGGTTGATGAATTTTGCCGGAAATCTTCGTGTCTGAAGCAGTGGTGGTACCTAAACCGGAAAGTTTAGCTTCCTGTGACTTTTCGTTTTCCAAATATTCTGGATACACAGAAACACAAACGCAAGCTCACACACACATACATATATAGGCCATTCGCTGAAAACATTTTTTCGTATTCAAGGGAGATCTTAATTCAAAAATCTGGCACGATCCAATACTTCCTCATACTAAGGGAGTAAAGGGAAGGAATAATAATAATAATAATAATAATAAAATAATAATAATAAAAAATAAACAAAATTAAAACTTACCTTATCATGAATCGGCAACGATCTATGATACACTTCTCCGTGGTACCTAGTGACCACTTTGTACAAGAAAAAGAAGATAAAACCCCCGAATAACGCCGAATAAAAGAACACCGATGAAGGAATACTCAATACAGCCTCAGAAATAATATGGAAGATCTGAGCAATGGTGGAATATATGGTCTTAAAAAAATGACCAATGGTGGAAAATATCGCTTTAAAAAAATGAGCAATCGCCATTATAATACCATAAACAAATGCTTTGATTGTACCGAAAATAAGCTGTAAACCGCCTATTATTTGATCCTTCATAAATATAAAAAAATGGATAATACTGAAGTATAGGTCGTAAAAATAATCAACAATTCGAGCTAATGATTTACTAGTTCTTTCTCTCAATTGATAGGCAGCTGTATCAGCCTGATAGGCTAGGTAATAGGATTTCTGTCTGACAACATTTGTAGCCGCACGGATACGTTCTGTAGTATAGACAGCGCCTAATTTGATCTTATTCTTGGCCGAATCCACCATATACAGTGCGCCATACGGTACCACACGTTCTTTCTCAGATTCGCATGGAGTGGCACTATATTCATGATGATGATAACCACCACCTCCTCCTCCACGTCCTCTGCTACCAACTAGTGAGCCAAATGATGGCAGGAATGCAGTGAAACTGAATATATTGCCCAAAAGGGAATTTGACCATTGTGATAGACGGCAGAATAAACTGTGAATATATTTTAATATATCGAATATAAATTCTAGAATACCTTGAACAACTGGGCATATAAACAAGCTAATTCTACATAATGAATTCGTTAGGGTAACATTTATATATGAACCGAAACGGTAAATCCACCAAAATAGTCCTTCTATTGGGTATTTCACTACGGTCCACCAGGTACTGAACGGTGCTTTTGGTTCGTTTCGTCGTTGCATTATTCTTGTAGTATTTTATCATTTCACTAATTATGCCTCGTGTTTGTATTTCTCTTGTTAATTGTATAAGTAATTTTGTTAGTGTATTTGTGGATCTGGTTTTTAAAAATTTTACTACATTGTTGTGATGAAAGTTTTCTTTTTAAATAAGGAGGAAAAAATCATATGTTATTTATCTGTTTATTAAAAATTAAGCACATGAACTGTTTGAATAAACTAGGAATCAAAAAAAAATCTGGTGAGCACACGCTCACACAACTTTCTAATTACTCTAATTAATCAAGAAATATTCTTTAAAATTGTAAAGTTACAGTGTTCAGCTGGGCTGGCCATAAAAGTGGTGGTGGGGATTTTAATTCTATACGCGAGCGGGTTTATGTGGAGTGCTCATGGTAAAAACTCGGAAAGCTTGTGCAAATTTAATTTCAAACTAACTGACAGACCCCCCCCCCCCCACAATAACCCCTCTAAAATCAATTTTGTTTCAGAAAAATGTTTCAAATAAAAGTGACACGTTTCTGTCTATCCAACAGTATGCCAAGTTTAAAGAAAAGCTTTGTAACTGTTCTCCAATAAAATTCCAAAATACTCAAAAACCTATTGTGTAAAATCGCACTTTCGGCATGCCAATTTTCTTCAAATTTGGAATTCTATCGATTCTTTTATTTTTTTTAAGTATTAAAACGGCATATTATACTGAAGTGGTATTCTAGAGGAAAGCATGATGCTGATGTTCCCCCACCACCCCCAAAAAATCAATTTTCCTGGAAAAATGTTTTAAATAAAAAAATCAGAAACTTTGCACTTCCGGTTGATGGATTTTGTCCGAAATATTCGTGTGTGACGAGGTGGTAGTGGCTACAAGTTCAATATCAAGTTTGAGCTTCCATACCAACCATTCGCTAAAAATATTGTTTTAACAAGAGTACTTACATAACAATTTTAAAGGAAATTTTAAAGTATTTTCAAGAAAGTTCGGAAACACTGGAAAATCATTTCCGGCAGACCGATTTTCACTAAGAAACTTATTATCAGATAATCTAAACTAAATCTAAAATCTAGTTTGAACTTACTATGATTAACTGTTTTCGAGTTTACTGGCCACATTTAAAGACAAAAAAATCTGGTTTGATACGCTAGCAATACAGAAATACTATCACTGACACTGCTAACAGTTACTGCGCCTAAAGATACTGAGGGAGTGGTTATGTATGCAGAAACTACATGGGCAAACTCTATCTCATAACCAGAGTAACATTCATTCATGCTAACAGGCGGATGGCATTTTTAACGCATCAAGACATTTATATTCATACGAAGACAAGCAAAGAAAATTTAACGAAATACTAAGTTTAAACATTCTGCGAATTTCGTTTTTGAGATATACTGTCCCACACTCACACACATACACACAGACACACACACAGATCAATTGCTAAAAAACACCTTTTTGGACTCAGGAGACCTAAAAACGGATATTTAGACTCGATATCAAAAATCTGTCGCGACCGCAATACTTCCTTCCTCGTACTAGGAGTAAGAGAAAGTAAAAGCACTCTCTAGCTATTCAGCTATCTCTGGCAAAAACTATCTCTGGCATATTCAGCAGAGTGTTACCGCTGGCGATGCACACCCACACTTCTCCTCGTGGAGAAGGTCCTCCCACACTGTGGACAATCAATCCCCAATGACAGGAGGCCTGGTGGAAGCAGCGGGTCGGTCGACCGATGTGGTTCGAAAGGGATACTGGTCGTCATTGCTCCACGCTTCGGTAGATGGGTTCGAGCTGCGGTAATCTTCGAAATCCCGAAGCTCGACTCGGTGGATTACCAATGGAAATTTCGGGGTTCCGGGAAGGGACTGTGTGCCGCACTTACACGTCCACATTAGCTGCCCACTAACTAGGATCATAATTTCCAGGGGTATACGTCGAGAGTGGATGTCTGTCAATTGCAGGGCAGACTGTGCGGAGGAAGAGATTGCTGCCCACGTCATACAGCGTTGTTTTCGGACACATGGTGGTTGAATACTACAACACGCTCTATGCAACATCTTGACCGCTAGTCTGCGCTCGAAAGGGTGGCAGGTGGAGCAAGAGCCAAGTGTGCAGACGGCTGTCGGCCTCCGCAAGCCTGATATCATTGCAAAAGGCAGGCTCTGGTGTTGGACACCCAGGTTGTCGGCGGTTTGAAAAAAATAATGATCTTGTAAATCATTACGGTTGATGTGCCAGAAACACCAAAAGAAAAAGAAGTATTATGCCGATAACTCGAATCTGGTAAAAGGCTGTTGCGACCAGATTCAAGCTCTCCACCAGGCCAGTGTAATTTACTTCCGCTGCATTGTTCTGGCGTGGAGTTTGATGTCCGCGATCATACGCAAAACTGCTCTCACTTGGGGATTCTTCGGGAGACTCTAAATCGGGTAGTGACACGAGTGTTGCAGGGCTCACACGAACTGGACGAGATGCAATCCGATGACATCGGCTGCGGAGGCCTGGCGTGAGGCCCGGTAGATCACAGCGACCAGGGTGAGAGCGACCACCCGGAGGACACGGACCACATCAGGACATCATTTACATGGGACTACATCATTGGGCATCATATAGAACAACACAAAAGGTCATCACTACACAGGACTACATCACGGACTACGGAGGAGATCATCTACACAGGACAGCATTACGACACACCTAAATCACGGACGAACAGAAACCTCCAAGTCTCAAAATTCATCGTGGCTATTCAGGGTAGACAGGCTGCGCGGGGTAGTCACCTGACGCAAATTATTAAAAAAAAAAAAAGCAATAATTATATCAAAGAGAGAGGAAGTATTTGACTTGTATTAAGGCTCATATTTTTTGTTTTATCTTTAGTACATTCTCAGTACTTGTAACATTTTTTTTTATCCGCCTGAGTACAATAATCAACAGGTGAGTAAAGTGTTTTTACACTCTCGTTTAGTGAAATCAATGTTTGGACCAAGTGTAGAAATGGGGTGAAACTACTTTCTATTAACCAATAATTTACGTGTCTATAATTGACTAATCTCTTCAAAATATAAACATAAGATGTTTAAACATAGTTGCCTTCAAGTTTCATGAGACAACCTCTGCCTCCATCAAACCTCTTAAATGAATTTTCTCGATTTAAGTTTCAAACAAAAGTGACAGGTCTCTGTATAAATACATAGTATAGCTAGTTTAATTAAACCCATCGGTGTTTTATTGCAAAAAAATGAAAAATTTTTTCAGTAAAGTCAAACTTCAGTTCCATGAATTTTTCCTCAAACTCGACAGGAAAACATTTCATTGTAATTAATCCTTATGTACATAATGAAATGGTACAATAAACTGAAATAACACTTTAGAGGAAACCACAACACCACTATTCCCCCAAAATTCCCCTTAAATGACTTCACCCGGCGAAATGTTTCAAATAAAAGTTGTAATTCTTTATATAGTTAATACGGCAGTTTAAAGAAAATCTTTGGAGCCATTTAGGTGAATATCTAAAAAAAACAACAAAAAAATCAGTTCTGGTAAGATTTTACTTCCGGTTGACCGAATATTTTATTAAAACCTTATTGTCGGGATCTCATGCTAGCATTTAAACTAAATACAAACTATGAACTTTCTACAATTTCCGTCTTTCACTTTCTCTTACCCAAGAGGAAGTATTGTTGTAACTTATAATCGTGTCAAATTTTCGATATCGAGTTTTCAACAGAATATACAAGTTTTGAGGTCCCCTGAGTCTAATAAAACTGGTTTATAGAAAATGGTGTGTGTGTGTGTGTGTGTGTGTGTGTGTGTGTGTGTGTGTATGTCTATGTATGTGAACAGCACAAAAACGAAAAATCCTAGAAAGTACAAACTTGATATTCCGTTTAGTTATCACCATGGGTTACATGTCAAAATTACTCAAACAAAATATTCATTTTACGGTTTTTTGTGCGTTTTTTTTTGCGTTTTTCTCAAAAAATCGCTCCAACGATTTTCTTTAAACTTGGCATATCAACTACACATACAAAGATCTACAATTTTTATTTGGCACATTTCTCCGGGTGAAATCATTTAAGGAGGTTTTTGAGGGAGTGGTGGGGTTATGTTCTCCACTATCTTAGGTGGTCGTACAATTCTAGGATTTAAATAAAATTAATTAGAAATTAATTAAATAGCCAAAATTCCGAGTTTCAAGAAAATTAGTAAACAGAAAGCGCGTTTTTACTGAAAAGATTTTTCAATTGATGCGATTTTCTCCATGAAAACCAACGAATTGCATTAAATTTGGTGCCACACTAACTATAAAATTTGTCAATTGCAATGCAGAAAAAAAACTTATTATTTTGAACACGTGATTAAAGTATTTTTACACTCACGTTCAGACTTGCTGCGCTCCTGTGGTCAATATGTGAACTATAGTTAAGAAAGTATGCATTACTTTACTTAACTGTTTGATAAATAACTAATTTACTTTCTCTTAGAACTAAAGGAGATAATGTCAATAGAGTTTTAATATATATTCGAAATATTATTAGGGAAAATAGTACTTTGAAGTTTGTTGGAGAGAAGCAGCAAGTATAATAAGTATTTACTCTACCCACTTCAATATAAAACAGATGTTTCTACCAACTATGTAATATTAATGTAATAATAGCAGTGATCATAGAATTCCAAATTTGAACAAAAATTGAAAAACTGGAAGTAGGACTTTTACAAAAAAGGTTTTTGTTTGAATTTTTTTTTTTGCGGGAATAAGGTATCTCTAAAACTGGTACAATGATTTTTCTTTAAACATGGAATACTAACATACAGATTTAATTTAAAATATTATGTAGGTTTTGGTTCAATGTTATTTTGCTACCTCTTTTGCGACTACAATGTAATTACTTGTACTACCTGCCTTGGTAGGTATTTGTCTTCTACACCACGTCAATATATATTTATTTTAGGCCAAATGAGTATAATTTTCAGTTTAAAGAAAATATATTATTTTATATATAATTGTATTAAGAGAAGTAAAAAGAATATCGTGTGAATGTTTCACACCAGACACTTTTATTTCAAGTGTATAAAACTTTTATTTTTTAACAGAAGAGTATAATAAGAATGTATTATTTATTGATGGAAAATTATTGAGGACAATATTCTATAGAGTCTATTGTGCAAAGAATCTACTTATATTACTTTGCTCAGTGAGAAGCTAAGCTCCCCCAGTAAAAATGGCCTGTACGCAATCTCTTAACGGGCCCTCCTTCTTCTAACAATCAACTACGTGACCCAAGTCACGGATCCCAATGTCTACCCCACCCATGTCGTGTTTCTGGGAACAAAAATGATCCTATTTAATTTGTTTTTAATTAGTAATTACAAAATCAAATAATTACAAAAATTATTAGCGTGAAGGCCATAATATAGGGGAAAAAAATCTGATTAGACTTGGTAATTTCTAATCAAACAAAAAAAAAAAGTAGAAAAGAATAATTTTCAATGAATTAAAACCAATGATTATTTGGTTTAATGTCTTCTTGTAATCAAATACATACATGAAAGTTCAAAAGTGCAATAAACTCTTCCATCATATTATAAAAATATAAAGGAGGCAGTGAAACGTTTAGTGGACAGACAAATTTATAGAAAAATGAAATTTTCTTTAAAATTGCAACATTATAATGTTGAGTTGGCCATAAAAAAAATGGTGCTGAGGATTTTACTTGTTAACTTCTAAGGCCTTACGTGGAGTGCTCTATGTCAAAACCTAGAAAGCTTGTGCAATTTAACTTTAAACTCATTGAAAGACTCCCAATCTTCCCACCTGACAGGTCTCCAATAACCTCACTAAAATAATTTTTTCTGAAAAATGTATCAAATAAAAGTGATATACTTATATATATGCCAACTAAATGGGCGGAAGTTTTTATTTTCCATCTTTCCAAGAAAGGGGACCCACAAGATCCAAATAATTATAGGAGCATTGCCCTCATCATTACAGTTTTTAACATATTTAGTTCCATACTTGCAAAGCGTATTATGAGATGAACTAATGCGGAATGAATTGTGCCAAAAGAGCAGACTTTTGAACAAGCCTTTGATTTTGTATTTATGAAAAACTATAACCAAAATTACAAAAAGGTAGGTTTTAGCAGTAAAATTGTTTGTTTTAATAGACATATATAATAAGGCTTCTATATTTTAAAAGATTTCAAAAACGAGTATAAAGTTGACGTTACCAAAGGCGGTCTGCGAGGGGATTCTATCAGTCCTTTATTATATTCGTTATTTATCAATGATCTAATAACTTTCCTCAGAAATAATGGCTATGAGGGCATTAATGTTAGAATGGATACAGATGTTTTGGCACTATTATATGCTGACGATTTAGTACTTGTTGATTACTATGTTCAGGGCATTACTAAAAAATGAATACACTGTCTAATTACTGTTCTTGCAATTCCTTAACTGTTAATATTGCTAAAAGTAAAATGGTTCCGTTTGGAAGGGGAGAGAAGCAGAAAAATATTAGAACTATATTTTACAATAACGAAAAAATGGAACTCTGCACCAGATTTAATAATTATTTGGGTGTTATATTATCTTCGTCTGGTGCCTCTTCAAGAGCTGCTGATGAATTTATTAAAAAGACAAAATGGCCGCTTCCAAAGTGAGAGGAATACTTGTGAAATCTAAATCTGACGCCTGGAGTACAAAAGCAGAACTTTTCAGATCTATAGTGTGTGCAACATTATTATACGCTTGCGAAGTGTGGGCTCTAATGTACTGCTCTAAGATCAATGTAATTAGTACGCAATTTTTTAAATCTGTGTTTAATATGCCAATTATATGGTATGCTTGGAGGCCGGTACAGATCATGTTGAATATGAGGACATTAAGAGGACTACTGCGGTTTTAGCGCCTAAACGGAATATCAAGTTTGAGCTCCCTGCTATTTTTAATTTTTTTAGTTATTTTGTTCATACACATCCAGACAACTGGGTACAGATATTTTTACTTTCTCTTAGTCCTCATGTATGGGGAAGTATTACGATAGTGCCAGGTTTCCGATATTGAGTTTTCACCGGCAATACATGTTTGGGGGTCCCTCAATACGAAAAAAATGTTTTTGGCGAATGGTCTGTGTATGTGTGGTATGTGTTAACAGAATATCTCAAAAATGAAAGCCCCAGGAAGCTCAAACTTGGTATTCCGTTTAGGTACTACCAACTAACCAACCATATCAGACACGAGGATTTCGGGTAAAATTAAAATCAACCGAAAAAGCGACTTTACCGATTTGAAAAGTTTTTTCACTTTTTCATGCTTTTGTCGAAAACGGCTCCAACGATTTTCTTTAAACTTTGTATCTGTCTAAACACATAAATCCCAATCACTTTACATTTAATTATTTCCCCGGGAAAATTGATTTTTAGAGGGATATTGGCGGTCTGTCAGCTAGTTTAAAATTATATTTGCACAAGCTTTCTTAGTTTTGACATATATCGCTCCACATAAGACCGCTCATGTATACAAGTAAAAATCCTCATCACCATTGTTGGCCAGCCCAATTAAACACAGTAAAGTTAAAATTTTAAAGAAAATTTCATGATTAAATTATATTAATTGGAGTAAGATTAAATCGTTTGAGTGTTTCACACTCAGCGGTCCATAAAACATGTTTTTTTCCAGAGTGAACTCAATTTTCAAAATTTGACAAGATTACAGTACTTCTACGGGAAAATTGAGAATAAAAATAAAAAGAAAAAGTAAAAATTGAGAATAATGTCATCATTGTTACTTATTGAACCATTAGAAAAATATATTTTAATTTTCAATTTTTAAATTTAAAAAAAAAAATGGAGTAGGAAACCAGTAAATTACGATTAGAACAGTAAAGGTCAGGCTTAATTACGATAAAAAAATTCAAATAAACTGTGTCATTGATTTTGTTTAATTTTGGACGACACTAATTGTTTTGTTTAAATATGCATAAAATAATAAAACAGTGGGAAAACACAAGTTTCTCTTGTTGCACTTTCCAAGGGCCGCAATCGAAATTCGAAGTTTTAAGGAAACTCGGACAGAGCCGATTTTCGAAAAAAAAAAATTGGAAAAAGCTATGATAAATTCTGAAGACTTAATTTTCTTCAAGAATGATATAATAAAAAGTAGCACTTTAATGCGGAGTGGCGGAACAAACAAAAAATGGAAAATCCTTACGCCAACGCACTTTTCAGAATCCTCCCCCCCCCCCGAATTAATTTTTCCGAAAAACTGTTCATGTAAAACCTGTATATTCGTTATGTGTATAATTGATATCAAATTCACAAACAAACTGCGGAACTACTTCCGAGTAAAATGAGAGGAAATGTCGAAAAGAAAAATAGTACGTTCAATAAAATTTCCGATTGACCAGATTTTGATCAATACCCTATTTTTATGATTCAATTTCCAAAAGTGTGATACGATGAGAAACAGTAAAAAATCTGCTGTGAAACGCTTACAAGAATTTCTCTTACTGCAGTTTACACACGCGACAAATTTTTTTTTAAATGTTTGTTTATTTTGAAATTCGACTGGCGAATCTGAACTTAATAAAATGGCTTTTTTTATGGAAACAATACACTCCCCCCTCCCACCAAAACTTCTTTAAATGAACTTTCTCTGACAAAAGTTATATCTCCACTTTCATGGTTAGTGTAATAAATTTAATGAAACCCGTCGGTGTTTTTTATGGACAAAAATCGTAGACAACTGAAATAACTGTTCAATAAAAACGCACTTCCGGTTTACTAATTTTCTTGAAACTCGGAATTTTGGCCATCTATTTATTTCTAATTAATTTTGTTTGGATGATAGAATTGTATAAACAACTATGACAGCATTTTAGACAAAAACATAACCCCACCCCTCCTCCAAAATTGCCCTTAATTGAATTTTACCAGAGAAATGTTTTAAATAAAAGTTGTAGATCTTTGTATGCTTAATTTATATACGATGTTTCAAGCAAATCGTCGAAGTCATTTTTGAGAAAATCGAGAAAAAGTGAAAAAAATCATTTAGTAAAGTGGTAATGTAAACGCATTTCCGGTTATCCGATTTTTTTGAAACTCGGAATTTCAACAACATATTCAATTCTAATTAATATTATTTAGATGATAGAATTGTTTAATAAACTAAAATAGCAGTTTAGATGAAAACCTACCCCCACCCCTCCTCCATAACTGCCCTTAAATGAATTTTCCAAGACAAACATTTCAAATAAAAGTTGTAGCTCTTTTTGGTGTAGTTGATATATAAAGTTTGAAGAAAATCGTCGGGGCCATTTTTGAGAAAAACGCAAAAAAGAAAAAAAACAACAAGTAAAGTGGTACTTCCGGTTGAGGAATTTTGACAGATGACCCACAGTTAGATGCCATGGTGATACCTAAACGGAATATCACGTTTCAACTTTTCTACGCTTTCGTTTTTTGAGCTATGCTGTTCACATACATACACACACACACACACAACACACACACGCACACACACATTGCTAAAAACCACTTTTTTGGACTCAGGGGACCTAAAACGGATATTTCCGGTGAAAACTCGACATCGAAAATTTGACACGATTAAAATGATTCCTCTTACTAGGAGTAAGAGAAAGTAAAAAAAACGATCTGAAACAAACACCGAATGTTTCAAACACATATGGTTTGATTTTGTTCTGCGTTAAAAATATATCTAAAAAATGAAAAAACAATGCAAATTCATAACCGGAAATTAACTGATAAACTCTACCATGTACAATCTGCTATGACTAGGCTAGTAATAAGATATGAAAAAAAAAAATGTTTTTGATTAGAGTTTAATAACTACGTCGGCGTTGCTATTTAGATAATAGTCGTAGTAAAATTGGAAGATTCTATGAATGAATTCTCTAATAGTAATGGAAGTTTAATTCTTGGAATAGTTCCAATATTATGCAAATATAAAAGTATATAATATTTTCTTTTTAAAAGATTGTAAAATATTTTCAAATAATTGCCTTAGAAAAAGTTTACTATTTTAAAGATACAACGAACGTAATATCTTGGTTTTAAATGGAAAAGTAAACAATGTCAAGGTCAAAGATAACAAAGAAAATTTATAAAAATAAATAAACATTAAAAAAATACGATAATTTTTATGATAAAAAAGTAGGTACTTACCTCATTAGAAACTTCACAATCATCATCGAAATCATTTTCAATCACATCCTGTGCACTTGTACATGAACAGATTCTGTTGACAAGATCGGTTTTTGGTCGCATCTTTTTCTTTTATTTTACAATTATTTAATAACGTAATATGTAGCAATGTATGGCAATAATAACAAATGGTTTCTGTTACGCAAAAAAAAATTTAAAAAAAAAGGAAATAAAATCCGTAAACGTTTTTAAATTATGCCCCGGCAGGTGAATTTATTTATTTTTTACTTTTTTTTAAAAATAATACTTGAAAGTTAACCTCTCTCTATGGTATAGTAATAATGCAGCAGGGTTGTTTGTGGGCATTACACCGCGTGTTGCGTTTCATACAAAAGCTATAGCCAGCCCCACCTCCGTAGGCTCGCCCAACATTTAGCCAATCGGCTGCAGCTACGTCATCGCTCGATAATACATACAGACGAGCGCTCACTCTAGTACCGACCCAAAAAAAGAAAAAGAACCCTCCCCCCCCGCGCATCAAGACGAGGCTTTCATAGGAAAAAAAATAAAGTAGGCGGCAGACAGGCGTGTTTGGAATGTTTACCGCGTCTGGTCTAAAAAGTATTTTTTTTATTTATTTTTTCTTTTATGATGCTGTATTAAAATTTAAGAGTTCGAAATATTTATTGACAGTTAAAAGCCTTCCTTATTATTTGAAGTGACCCAATTTTTAAATCCATTATTCCATTTTGTGCAATACTTTAAGAAGGCTTCTCTTTGAATATGGATTTTTTGTTTTGTTTACTTTCTGTTAGTGGTCAAACAGGAAGTATTATCAATTCAATATAAAATCAATATCAAAACTCTACTACTAAAAATACGCGTCCATCTAAAGACAAAATTTGATACTGGCAGCAAATTACGTTGTCCGCATAGAAAAATCTACTTTTAATTTAATGATATCAATTCTTTAGGTTTACTGTATTTTTTCCTTTTTAGGTTATTTTTTCACACACATTTTTTTCGTACTCAGGGGACCTCACCCAAAACATGTATTTCCGGTGAAACCTCAATTTCAAAAATTTGGCACGATCACATGGGGGGGGGGACCTTTTGTGAATCATTCACACGACTTTCTCATAATGAAATTATAATTGAGACAAATAATATTAGAATGTTAGGAATTTTACACATGTTAGTGGTGGGGATGGCGGTGCGGTGGGGGGTATTAACAGGTTGTTCTGAATAAATGAGAATAAGTCAGTGTCTCTTTCAAAAACACTGAACATCTAAAGCCATAGTTGGCTCCGTGCCGGTCTAAAATACATTTTTCTATGAAATAAATAAATTAAATAAAAGTGCAAGTTGTATACGTAAGCTTAGCAATCCAAATTTAAACAATATCGATCGGAGGGGTTATTCGGTCGAGGGGATTATCGATCGAAAAACTCATAATACCTATGTTCTAAAATACGAAATATTTTACTGTAGATGGCACTTTAGAGGAAACTATCGTGTCAGATACAGCAGTGGTATAGAACGGAATATCAAGTTTGAACTTCTTGCGATTCGCTTTTGTTTTTGAGATAGATTGTTCATACATTCCACAAAACACATACACGTATCACCGACCTTGTGCTTAGATACATTTTTTCATAGTCAGGGAACTTAAATAATGCATTTCCCGTGAGAAAACTCAGTTTCCAAAGTTTGACACGATCGTACTTGTTCTTCATACGGCAATAAGAGAGAGTAATAGTTACAGTTTCAGGAGGACTTGAAGTATCTATTTTTGAGAGGCAAGTCCAATAGATTGCAACATTTCATTTATAGCCACTGGAGAAAGTACCCAGGCTAACTGAACAATCGAAGGGATAAAGGTCATCAAATAGGTATAGGGTTTTTGAGATTCCCTGTATTATGAAATAATGTTTTTAGCGACTGAATGCTCTTGCGTGCTGTATATGTTTTTATGTAAACAATTTCAAAAATGATAACTCGCAGTATGCTCACGCAGTTGATATGTGTTTAAGAGAGTATATATGTTTAAGAGAGAAGTATCAGAAATAATCAAGAGATCACCCTGCTTTTAAAATAGATATATTCTCTAAGTGAAATTAAGTTACTTTACAATATCACAATTATATGCTCACTAAATCAATTGATAATCTAGAGTAAAAGCTAATCTCTATCACTGGCACTGAGTTTAAGAGAGCGATTCCTGAAGCAAGTGTTCTGGTAGAATGTCTGATTGAGACTGTCCTGAAGGAATGTCTTCTCACTATAGTTGAAATCTTTTCAAATAATGCTGGTATATCTGGAGGGAGTTACCCTAACTGCTTCTTGCCCTTTGTCTCTTGGTAGCACTGACCTAAATTATAGTACCTGGCTGTTTCCCCTTCACTAAAATACGTACACTAATTGAACTTGCTAAAATTAATAAAATGATATCACTAAACTATTTTCCAAAACTATTATTTTTCCATTTCTTTCTTCCACTACAGAAGTATATTGGATGGTTTATTTTCTTCAGTTTTTCGTTCAGCTCTAAAGATTTTCTTTCAACTTTGCATACTAACAACACACTTATAAGTTCCATCACTTTTATTTGAAACAATTTGCCAGGAAACGATTTTTCCCTATCACAAATGCTATTTCAAAATACCGTATTTCAACTACTGCCATAATGGAAAATGAGAATTTCCAGAATAGATGTTTCAGTTTTTTGTCGTGATTTTCTTAGTTTCGCTCCAAAGATTTTCCTGACACTAATTGGGTGTAATAATAGTAAAATGCCTATTTTCTAATTAAATGTGATAGATGTTAGAGAAGAGAGAATTAGAAATAGAATTTAGGAGAGTGAAGAAGTGAACTAGTATATTTGCTGAATACTTTATAATGAATTAAATATATAATAACTGCAAGGACTTTACACTGTTGAATGAGATAGCGAGAGAATAATTAAGAGGGCGATAGACTGGCTGAGAATAGAAAGTACATTGAATGATGTTGGTTGACTGGTGTCGATAACTGTTCTCAAACTGTTCCTCTGTATGGTTAGCTCGTCTCTCAATATATGGAATTCCCCCTCACTAGTTTGGCCACAAGGTAGGAAGTAATTGAGTTCCTCGGATCCTATGAATCTTTGATGATCAGATCTCGTTATTAAAGTAGTTCAATGGACTTTAGAACCTATCAACTTACATTTGATGTGTACAAAGACGATATTACATCAATCTTTAGATTTGGTAGACTGTTTCTATACAAATTATGTTCCCTTCAAATAGTTAGTTCAATTTAGATATATTTTAGAAAACCGACTGTGTCTTACGATATGTTTGTTGTTTCAGTACTGGGAACAACAGTGTATAGCTGCTGAAGCTACGCGTGCTCTATGTGAAATGTACATGATCGGCCATGGGTTTAAAAATGGATTAGTGGGTGATACGACCTTAGAAAGAAAGACAGATTCAGGGCGGCCATCTTGTTACGTTCATGAAGTTTTACAGGAAGCTGTCGAGTCAAATCCAAATAAAAGAATTCCTTGCTACACAATTGGCAGTGACTAAAGCCACCCTTAACAGCCATCTTCATATTATAGGAAAGGTAAAAAGGTGATGTAGTATAGTGCCGCATGAACCTCAACAGGGCGCCACAAGAATGGGTACTTGCCTACATCTCTTCAAGAAATCCATGTGACATGCGCTGCTGCAAAAGAATAGTGACATGTAATGAGTCCGAAATCCTTGGTCATTGATTGGATGGCGGTGCAAGAATGCAATTTGGGAAAAAGTTGATGTGCGTTTTCTGGTAACCATGAAGAAGTGATTCATCACGAATTCGTTCCCCATGGATTTTTCCATGAATTCCGACTTATTAGCATCATCTGATGGAAGTTAAGGGAACTATAAATGTTTAGAAAAAATTCTGAGTTGTAAGAGAATTTACCATTGAACAATAGTGAGAAGTAATTGAACGCTGTTTGTGTATTTCACGCCAGATTTGGCTCCTCAGATGCTGATACACGAACAATTCCTTGTACATTATAAAAAAAGTAAAAATAACGACAGATAATACTACAATATTATTCGAACAGTTAAATGGTTGATGTATTATAGGAACTGATAATAACCATGTACAAACGTGCTAATCGGCCAAAACGTGAGCATCACTGATTAGTTTGTTAAACATATTAAATAATATAACTCAAAAATATTGTTCTCAAGAGAATGAGTGTATCACATGGAGTTTTAGAATTTAAAAACAATATAACTCACACACGACTTTCTCTTGATGCAGTTTTTAATTAATTTTTACTAAATAATATTGCTTTCTTCCGTTTTTTACCAAATAGAATGTGTAACAAATTTTAATAAAATGTCGGCATTCTTATTTAAAAAAAACAACAACTTGGTATTCAGCCAAATATAGATCACAAGATTTCTGAATATGATGTCATTGTTTGTCTTATGATGAATATGTAAATCCTAATATAACATTCCAAAGTTTACGAATACTTCTATTGCGCATTACTATATAGATTGTCTAATTTTGAACACCTCATTGCAAACAATATTTTGCTGCAGTGAAAGACACACAACGTGTTAGCCAGCGGTGTGTGTGTGTGTACGTAAGAAGAGTATTTTTAGATCAGACTATTTTGAAACCAAGCGTTGTCAAAAGACATGATAAATTTATCTTTTAAAGTGAAGGAATTATATATTTCATTTATTTATTAGTTACATAATATATATTTAGTAATACTATTAAGAAAGTGTTCGAAGTAAAAGGTACCAAGATTGCAGCATAAGACGACATTCATTAGCAGTACACTTTGAGTTTTTTTTTTTTAAGGGGGGGAAGACAATAATTACAATTGATTGCTTTTAGGCTTAATATAAACTATAACTATATATTTTGTAAAAAAACAAATCTGGTGTGAAACACTCATACAACTTTCTCTTGCTGCAGTTTACGTGACAAACTTCCTTCAAACTTATAATTTCTACTAAAATATTTCTTTTTCATCAATTATATATTAATGGGGGAATTTAAATTTAATAAAATGTCGTTTTGAGGAAAACATTACCTCTCTTCTCCCGCCAAAACTACAAATTAAAAGAAGTTCTCCGACAAATGTTTCAAACAAAAGTGAATATACTCTATTGGATATTCGAAGTTAGTATACAAAATTTAATGAAATCCGGGCGTATAAAAAAAAAACAGGAAACTGAAAAAAGAAAAACTGTTCAGTAAAAAAGCACTTCTGGTTTACCGATTTTCTTCAAACACGGAATTTCGGCAACATATTTATTTCTAATAAATGTTATTTAGATGATAGAATTGTGATTATGCGCTCCTCTATTGCTTCACTTGAAAGTCAAAATTCCTGTACCTTTCCGATAAATTATGTCCCCCCCCCCCAATTTCACATTGATCCTGGCCGACGCATGTTGAGAAACCTTGGTACACATAATAATTTGATCTTGTCACGATTATATTAAATTAGCTGGACCGATTCGGTGAAAACGACTTAGGAACCGTAAACTATATATTAGTTAATGGAATGGAATGGAATTAACCCTAGAACGCCTCAAAAAATTGAAATTTTTCTGGAAAAAAAAAAGGTTTCAAATAAAAGTGATGGGCATTTATGTGTTTAGTTACATTATGGTATGGAGTTTCCGAGAAGCTATTTCTCCAAGAAATTCATGGAAAATGGAAATATTGCCAAAATGGGTTCAATAAAATTAAGAAGGATTACTTTCACTTAGTAACAGGTTAGTTATGTTTTCTTCGAAAGTGCTAATTTAGTTTATTATACATTCCTTCATCTAATTGTATTAATTATAGAATTAAATGACAGTGCACTGAGAAAGCTTGCGGTATGGGGGGGGGATCTTTCAGGTCGCAGTGCAATATCCTCTACATCTAGTGTAAATATTTTGCGGAAATTCCGTGTTTGAAGAAATACTATTACGGAAGTCCTCAAAAAAGTCTTTTTATTCAGTTTAAAAGAAAATTTGTTAATTATAAGTTATGTGTACATTATAGTAAGAGAAAGTTGAGTGTTTCTCACCAGATTCTTTTTTTATTCAGCTTAATTTACGAGTGTATTATCTTTGACTCAATTTTATCTGAGAAAAAGGACATTTTTTCTTATTATCAATTTTAATAAATAAAACATCGAGTCAACAAATTCGATTGAAATACACTTTAAAAATATTTAAAGTTGACAAATCAATTCATCAGGCAAAAAAAACCTTGGCATTTTATAAACTATTCAGGAATGTTTGTGCAAAGAATTTGTAACGGTAGTTTTGTAATAGTATATAATATTATATAGATATAAACGATAAAAAAGGATAATGGGAATAATTAAATAAATAGAAAAAAATTTATAAATAAAGTCAATTTTATCCGTTCTTAGCAGTGTAAAGAGGAAGTGTTACGCACGTATGCATTTTTCGAAGTTTTCTTCGAAGCCGTTTGAACAACTTTTTTTAAATTGCCTCTCTATAATAAACATATAGAAATCGAGTGTTATCATTTGTTGAAATATTTTTAAATAAAATAAATTCAACTTTTTTTAATAAAATTTATTTTAGTGTGGGTGGGAGGTTCTAGGGAAATCAGTGACATATAAGGATTGATTATCTCTGAACCTACTTAGTTTTTCTATTGGTATTGAAAGAAGCGCTGCTCTAGAAGTCTACCATGCGCCTCACAGTCACTCACACAACTTCTATTCTAATTAATACAATTTCATGAAATTATCTTTAAAATTGCAACGTTACAGTGTTTAAACACACACACTCACATAGACCATTCGCTGAAAACATTGTTTTCGTCTTCAGGGGGACCCCAGAACAAGTATTTCCAATGAAAACGCAATCTTAAAAATCACAAGAGGCTGAGATTTGATATTCTGTTTAGATACGGATGTGACAATAAGGTTTCGATCAAAATCCATCAACCGGAAATGCGACTTTATAAACTTTTTTGTTTGTTCCGGTTTGACGCGATTTTCTCGCAAACGCTTTCCAACGATTTTCTTTAATCTTCGTATGTTGACTACACGCATAAATGTCTGGCAGTTGAAACATTTTACGGGGAAAAAATTGATTTTTTTCGGATTTCTGAGAGAACAGTTTAGCTTAAAGATTGGATGAGCTTTCTTCCTTGAAGGATATACTTCTGGGTACCAGGTCATATGGGAATTTACGGGAATGAAGAGGTGGATAGGTTGCCAAATTAAGCGCCTGTCTCCCTTTCATTGGTTCCGACTTGGAGTCAAGCCTCCAGTCATGGATAGCTTCACAGCATTCATCACAATGGATAAACACAGTGGGTTGTCGGCAAAGTTGCACCAAAAGGGGTCCAGACAGGGCTTTCAGTGAGATGTTGGTGTGTCTTTCACGGACCTCTCTCATGAATCTGGTTGGATCCCTTGCTGGGCACTTGGATTAATGAGACACCTCTACGTAATGGACCTCATGTTAGACCCCTTTTGTAGAGTATGTGAAACTGAAGGAAACACCCATCTATCTTATGATAGAATACCAGGACTGTGAAGAAATTAGGTTCGCGACCTCTGGTTGGAACAGGATGTCTGGTGGAAGAGTTTATTTAGCCTATTTACCTTCAAGGTTATTGTCTGATTTTGGGGGGTTAGACCAGGGTCTGGATTTTTCTTCTAGACCTGGTTTGTGATTGTTTTTCTTTGGGCTAGCTATATGGGCCCAATGGATGGGGCTTTGAATGGAGTAGGACTTGATCTCTCCCCACAAACGAATAGTAATAATAATAACGTTAAGCTTTCTTTCAAAATACCAATTCAATACACATGTGGTTCTGCCACCTATATAGCTAAGATACTGTAATGCAGCCAGTGGTGCCATCTAGGAGAGGACGTAGTAACCTCAAGTTCTCCTAGTGGCCGCTAGGAAGCACTGGCGGCGCACTCTATCTCTTTGTAGAAGAATCCATAAAGTTCGAGACCATTCTCCAGCGGTATAAATAGTGGGACCGCAGAGAGTTGGGAGAGTTTTCTAGTTACAAACGAAGTGTATGTTTGTGGAAAGCGTATAAAAAGTGAACAAAGTGAACTTTTGTGGTTTAAACTGTGAAGTAATTATAATTGAGTGTTGTATTTTGTAATTTATTATGTATAACAATAAATTGGTGTTTTCTTTATTGAAGTTTAGAGTATTTTATCTATACGAACCCACTTAAAAGTAGTTGCAGTAGCTAGTTTAGAGGGAAAACGTTACAATACATTAAACGCATTGCTAGAATTCCACATTCTGAAGAAAATCGGGTACCGGAAATGCAACTTTGCAGACATAGTTTTTGTTATTACTTTGTCTAATTGTCAGTACATTTTCTTGAAAACGACTAAAAGGATTTTCCTTTAAACGTGGAATGTTACTGAAAAGATACAAAATCACCTTTATTTGAAAAAATTTTCCGGAATGACTTTAGGATTTATGATGTTTACATTTAATATTTGCCGTTTTAAGCATTGTTGCCGGTGAGGATGGGGGGGGGCCACAAGTCCGCTATTGGTGTACATGTTTAACCAGATATATTGTTTACTTTTCTGGCCAGTTCAAATAAACGTGTGTAATATCGCATCTAAAAAAAAAGCCAAATAAATAGTATTATTGCAGTAAGACACAGTCTTATGACAGTTTCACATAGCTGTCTAAAAATAATGACAAATTTTTAAAAAGATTAAGAATAAAATAAATCTCGTATATGTAACATACACTGGGTTTTCTCTTACGAATTTAGTATATGATATTTGTAACACATTAGTTTGGCCTCAATAATAAATAAGCACAAACAGTGAGGTGACGAAACCTTACTACACATATTGTAATGGCACTTTAAAGGAAGCCTAATGTAAACAGTTCTGTCATGAAAATAATCAATCCATTATTTTCAGACCCACAAACTTTCAAAATAAGTAAATCAAGTTTAAAGAAAATCATTGGCGCCAATTTAGAGTAAACAAAATCATGAAAAATTGAAAAAAAATCTATTTATGCAATGTATATGTACGAACGTTTAGTTGGGCTGGCCATGAACATGGTAGTGGGGATTTTACTTGTATATCTGAGCAGCCTTAGGTGGAGCGCTCTATTTTTTCGGAAAAATGTTTTAAATAAAAGTAATATATTTCCAACTATGCAGCAAGTATTCCAAGTGTAAAGAAAATCGTTATCGCCGTATTCAAGAAAATTCCAAAAATCGGGAAAACCTTTTGTCTAAAGTTCCACTTCCGTAAAACGGATTTTCTTCAAACTGAAGTGGTACTTTAGAGGAAAGCGTAACGCTACTTTTCCCTCAGAAGCTCCCCTCCTGAAAATCAATTTTAATAAAAGGTATTTTTTGTGTAGATAGTATAAGAAGTTTAAAGAAAATCGTTCGTGCTATTTCCGAGAAAACTGTGAAAAACTAAAAAAAAAAAAATTCAGTAACGTCGCACTTCCGGTTTAATGGTCGAAATCGGATGCGGTGTTGATACTCAAATGGAATATCAAGCTTAAGCTTTTTACGATTTTTCGTGTTTTAGATATTTTATTCACATATACACAGGACCTTTCGCTATGAACATTTTTTCGTACGCAGTGGACAGCAAAACATGGAATTCCGGAAAATCAGATTGTACAGACACAGTATCTAGGGGGTACAGAAGCGTTAAGCTTTCCTCTAAAGTACTACTTCTTCTGTAAAATGTATGGTTTTGCCACCTCATATTAATATAAATTAGAAACATTGCTAAAATTCGTAATTTGAAGAAAATCCGGTAAAACCGGAAGTGGGACTTTACAAAGTAAGTTTTTTTGGAAATTTCTTATAAAAGACTAACGATTTCTTTTTATTTGTAATATTTTTCGGAAAAAATGGTTTATAGATGGTTCTGCGTAATCTGAGACGTTTTTGTATAATATTAGTGGCGCTCTCTACAATGTAATAACCTCTGTTGGTAGTTGGCACTTGTCCCCACCCACCGACTGTGTGTTTATGTTAGTGCCAATGAGTGAAATTTGAAATTTAAAGAAAATTTGTCATTTTATATTATTACTGTATCAAGAGGAGTAAGAGAAAGTTGTATGAGTGTTTCACACCACTTTATTCTTCGTTTCCGACATATTTTGATATCACCTAATTATGCATTAAATATATGGAATTTCAAATAATTGCAATGGAAGCATCACTATGACTAATAATGACCCAAATAACCGTTTTATCATTGTATAATAATTACTGGGAACGTTATCAAGGTAAGGACAGTTAAAGAGTTTTGAGGTTAACTTTCTACAGTTATCCTTGGTTTTAGAGTGTTTAGTTTATTTGCCAGCCTGGAATATTATATTTAATTTTACGTTTGTGTAATTTTAATAATTAAAATTTGATTGGTCGAATTTCACCAATGAGATTTCTGTTTATTATTTCTTCTACAGCTTTACGAAGGTGTCAAATTTTAGAAATTACATATTATTTTCTTTGGTGTCATAAATAAATAAAAAAAATCTGGTAAGAAATAATCACAAGGATTTCTATATATTATATTAATGAGAATTGTGTTGCTAAAATTCCGAGTTTGTAAAAAAAAAAAAACATTATCGGTATTTATTTCCTGAACTTTTATTGTTTTCAGTTTTCTGCGATTTTCTTCAAAACACGCCAACTGTTTTTGTTATTAACACTTTGCAAACTTACTTCAAGTAAATAAAACCTATCACTTTTTGTTTTAAACCTTTCTCCGACGGCTTCTAAAGGAGTTGGAATGATTGTCATGCTACATGGACTGAATGATATATTTCATTACGATATTGTAAGTTGAAGATAATTTGTCAGTAATAACTATGTACGTATAAATAGCAATGTTTTCCTGTAATACTTTTATAAAACACTGCATTAATAAACTGTATTACAAACCAATATAACAAAATAATATTCTCATAAATACAACAATTGGAAGAGTTTATAGTTAGTTCACTTTGCTAATCTCTTTGTGATTTTTTTAGTTTAAAACTTTTAACAAGTTAAAAACCATTATTATAAATGTTATTACAGAAAATATAATGTACCAACCTTGAATTCTTTCGTTAGTTTTCAATAAAAACAAAATTACGTCAACAACCAATGATTTCTTTTGTATACACATTTATTCATATTGTTTACATTATTTCGTCACAGAGTATAAAAATATGTTTTTTTCTTTTCTATTATTATTGACTTTAAAATAACTGTATTTACCTTACTATTGTGGATAATGATTTATCATCAATAAAACTAAATATTTTTTTTTGTTATAGGGGATTATTGCAATGCGACCAAAGATCTATAGTGCCCCCCGGAGCCATCTCAGTGCACTGCCGACCTCCGACCAATGTTTTCTAGCTATAGACAACACTGCCCATCACGGACAGTGAGCTGTAGAGGCTCCTAGGAAGAGAAAATCTAAGCGCAGCATGCTGGATTCGAATCCGGGACCTCCGCGTTGCTAGTCCAGCGCGCTACCACTGAGCTAATCCGTTCCTTCTCCCTTGGCTTACGCCAGTTAACTAGGGACGGGGACCCTAGTTTGCGTACTGTGTTTGTCCTCGTCTATAAAGTTAAGTGTATTATGTACTGTTCTGACGAAGTGCATGGAATATTAAGCTGCGGTAACCCGAAGGTTTGCTACTCCACAAGTACCTGCATACAACAGATACCCCTTGCGGGCAAAACTAAATATACAATATTATAATTTTATTATTACTTTCTCTAACTCCTAGTAAGAGGAAGTATTGTAATCGTGCCAAGTTTTCGATATCGAGTTTTCACCCGAAATATCCGTTTTGAGGTCCCCTGAGTCCAAAAAATGGTTTTCTGCTGGTAAGGTCATTTAACTTTTGGGAGAGGGGTATGGTTATGTTTTTCTCTAAAGTGCTAGTTGATCCAAATAAAATTAATTTATTAGAAATAAATAGATTGCCAAAATTCCGAGTTTTAAGAAAATTAGTAAACTGGAAGTGCGCTTTTACTGAACAGTTTTTACAGTTTTGGAGAATTTCGACGAACTCCGACGAATTTCATTAAATTTGGTACACTGATTATAAAATTTGTCAACTACAATTTTGAAAACTGGAGTAAGAGAAAGTTGTATGAATGTTTCACACCAGATTTTTTTTTATTGGCAGTTTACCTCGAAAGATGAAATTAAAGACGACAGAACTTATTTAAGTATATATAATAAACGTCCTAGCATGCATATTTCTTTTATTCCTGACTGGTTTCGGATTTTCATTAATCATCAGAGTAAATTTATCAAGTTCTTACAGAGTTCACTTCAACGCAATGTTTTTGTTACCCTCGGACCTTGTTGATTAGTTGATCGTATGTATGTGCGAGAGGTTACCTGAACATTGTCTGTCTGTTAACACACAGACACAGACAATTCGCTTGTAACATTTTTGAGAGGTCTCAAAACCTGTATTTCCGGTAAAAACTCAATTTCGAAAATCTGGCACATCGCGATACTTCCTCTTACTAGGAGCAAGTGGAAGTAAAAATGTGTTTAGTGAATATAACTGCGCACATGTAAAAACGAAAAATCGTAGGGAGCTCAAACTTGATATTCCGTTTAGACACCATCATCACCGCATCTGAAGATTTTGGGCTAAACCTATCCACCGGCAGTGCGTCTTTACAGAGCTTCTTTTTAAATCCCCATTTTCTTTAAACTACGTATACAAAGTGCACTCCTTACTGCCTTTACTTAAATTTGAAACTTTTTAACGGAAAAATTGATTTTTGGGGGGTTGGGTACCTGGGGGAACAGTAACGATAAGCTTCCCTCTAATGTACCACTTCAGTACAATTTAGTATTAAGATTCATTAAAACCATTACTAGAATTCAAATTTGTAGACATTAGTTAACCGAAAGTGCGCCTATACCAATTTATTTTGAGTTTTATGGCATTTCCTTGAAAACTGCTGCAACAATTTTCTTAAAACGTGATTGTTAATTGCACTTGAAGCATTTTACCGGAATCATTTTAAGATGGTTCTGGAAAACCAATCAGTTAGATTCAAATTTTTTACTTTCTCTTACTCCTAGTAAGAGGAAGTATTGTAATCGTGTCAAATTTTCGATATCGAGTTTTCACCGGAAATATCCGTTTAGAGTTCCCCTGAGTCCAAAAAAAAGTATTTTCTAGCAAATGGTCTGTGCGTGTGTGTGTATGTATGTGAACAGCATAGCTCAAAAACGGAAAACCGTAGAAAGTTGAAACTTTATATTACGTTTAGGCATCACCATGGATCTGACGGTGCGTTATCTGTCAAAATTCCTCAACCGGAATTATTACTTTACTATCTTTTTTTTTACGTTTTTGCGATTTTCTCAAAAATGGCTCCGACGATTTTCTTTAAACGTGGTATATCAACTACACATACATAGAGCTACAACTTTTATTTGAAACATTTCTCTGGGAAAATTCATTTAAGGGCACATAGAGCTACAACTTTTATTTGAAACATTTCTCTGGCGATTTTCTCAAAAATTCGATTTTTTAAGGGCTGGGAAAATTCATTTAAGGGTACTTTTAAGGGAGGGGTGGGGTTATAGCTTCCTCTAATGTGGTATCATAGTTGATTATATAATTCTATCATCCAAACAAAATTAATTAGAAATAAATAGATGTCCAAAATTCCAAGTTTTAAGAAAATTAGTAAGCCGGAAGTGCGCATTTACTGAAAAGTTTTGTCAGTTTTCGGCGAATTTCGTTATATTTGGTACACAAACTATAACATTTGTCAATTATAATTTTTAGAACAGGAGTAAGAGAAAGTTGTGTGAGTGTTTCACACCAGATTTTTTTTTTTTTTATTAAGCCTATGTCATGGCACTATCAGCCATTTGACGTATCGCTGCCCAGTATAATTCAGATCGTCTTCGATCTACATCCCAATGTGTAATCTGCTTTGTGGTGTCGTGTAAAGCTGGACAAGAGTCAAGGTGATAAGATTTAAATTTCAACTGTCGCTACTTGGTTTGAGACAAAGAGCGCGGCTATACCAGCCAGACTCCGGTAAACATGAATAATCAACTACCATATTTTTTTAGTTTCTGCGGACAAAATACCTAAAAACGAAATATCGCAGGCAACTCAAACTTGGTATTCCGTTCAGGAGATAAGACACAGCATCAACCGGAAGTGCACTTTACTAAATGTGTTTTTTTCCAGTTTTTATCCCGAAAACGGCACCAACGATTTTTCTTTAAACCATGTATACCACTTAGCCACCATCAATATACATCACTTCTATTTCTAATATTTTCCCAGGTAAATTGTTTTTTTTTTTTTTTAAGGAATTCTGGGGGAACTCTAGAGTTAAACTTATCTCTAAAGTACCACCTTCAGTGCAATGTATGGTTCTAACACTTATGTAATACTAATATACATTAGAAACACTGGTAGAATTCCAAATATGAAGAAAATCAGTGGCCGGAAAGAGGGATTTCCTTTAAACTCGGAATGCTAACTGCACAATTAAAAACCTATTATGTTTATTTCAAACCTTTTTCCGAAAAAATTCATGTTTGGTAGAAATTGTCGTAAGTTTCAAATGTTATATGGAGTTGGTTCAATGTTACTGACGCTGTCTTTTGCTTTAATCACTTCTACTACCTGCCTGGGGAGTTCCTTGTCCCCTCGACTCTATCTCTATGTTTATGTTAAGACTTGTTAGTAAAACAAACAAATTCTCTGATTGCATGATTAGGATTTACGAATTCGTTTATAAACATAATTAATTCAATCAAATGAATAATTTTAAACATATGAATAAATATTTTAGGATAGTTTAAAAAAGCTTAGAATTCTTAGAAAGGAAGTTAGTTATAATAAATTGAGTGAGGAAAATGAAAAGTATTAATACTAACTTACTTATAAATATATGTTATTTATGTTTTCTATTACTTCCTAAATTAACCTTAATAAACACCTCCCACCACTATAACAACAAGTGTTCAATAATTGTTTGGGAGTAGCAATCAGGATCTGTATGATTCATCAACAATTCCTTCATAACTGGAACAAGGCCCTTTGAACACTCCCCTAATCAAGGAACTGTCTTTAACATGCAATATGCCTCTCTTTTTGTTTTAGGTTAGTTAATTTGTTTACTTCAGACTTGATTACTATCTGAACGTAGAAATACAATTGAGTTAGAAAAAAAAAAATCTGGGGTGAAACACTCGCACGACCTTCTCCTACTCTAGCTTACAGAATTATAATTGACTAATTTTCTCTAGGGTGTTCCACAGTTGAGCTCTCTTCGCTTCCTCCTTCTTCTTTAATTCCTCTGAAAAAGACTGGTTGCTGATTCCGCAAAAGGGTTCACGTCCCAAAAAGAAGGATGCAGCGTTTTTCCTTGACAGGGCGACGGCCATCTCATTTTTCTTCCACGCCCACACGTACTTTCACCCAAAATAGGGTAACCTTGTTGTTTCTGCCTAGGTCATTGAGTTTGCCGAAGCATTCACTTACCATTTTAGAACTGACCATAACAAATATGAACTCAGTGCTTTAATGGCGGCGTGGTTATCGGATAGGATTATATTTCTTGATTCCAGGATTCCCTATCGAGGTTAAAATGGACGCACGTTCCAATTGTATAAATCTCCGCCTTGGAGATGCTGGGAAATTTACCCATAGGGTCTTGGTCCTCGGTCCAAATACTCCGATCCCAGTTCTTTTGAGAGTCTTAGACCCACCACATGTTCTCTAACACTGGATAGAGCGGATCCACCGCTCCATTCTCTTTAAATACTCAGCTTCGAAGAGAATTTTTAACGAAGCTGTACTTCTTGGTCATGCTATCCCTAAAGAAGTTCCATGGGAGGGAGCCGGCAGATAGGGATGACCGCTTCCTCTGCCAAGGCACCATTCCCTGCCACATCCCTCCTGGAGATTCTAAGTTGAACAAGGGAGTTCAACCTCTCGACCACAAAGTGAAAAGAAGTGACATTGAAAATGACCAGCTATGGGACAAACCCTCATTGCTCCAGTAATGCATAACCATACAAGATGTTGACCTCTTGGTCTTTTTATACCTCGCCACCGCGGCATAGGTGATAATGGGTATCATTCACCATTATGGTGTATATCCAATGGAAGACTTTCCAAGGATTTGTCAGCCATCCTCCTACACACCATGAAAGCACGTGTGCTTTACTGACACCTGTATCAATATGTCTGTTCCATAGGAGATTACTATTAAAAGTACTCATAGGTATTTAACCTCCTTCTTCCATTCTAATCAACTCCGGCCAACCGGGTACTTTTTAGATGTGGAACTGTTCTTCGTTGTTTTCGTTGGATTTTACAATTGCATATCGGAATATATTTTTTCCAGAAAAAAAAAAATCTTAACAAGATTACTTATATACTAATTTTAAAGGAAATCATAGTAATCGTTTTCTAGAAAATTGGGAAAAACTGAAAAATTCATTTCCGGCTGACCGATTTTCACTAAGAAACTTATTATCAGATAATCTAAACTAAATATCTAGTTTGAATTTACTATGATTATCTGTTTTCGAGTTTACTGGCCACATTTAGAGGCAAAAAAATCTGGTTTGATACGCTAGCAATACAGAAATACTATCACTGACACTGCTAACCGTTACGCACTTAAAGACACTGAGGGAGTGGTTGATGTATGCAGAAACTACCTGGGCAAACTCTATCTCATAACCAGAGTAACATTCATTTATGATAACAGGCGGATGTCATATTTTACAGATGAAGACAAATTCATATACATACGAAGATGCGCAAAGAAAAGAAACTGGATTTGGCTTTATGACCCTCACAAAACTAATATCAAAGTCCCAGTCAAATTTATTACCTCTCCTAACGAATATCAGGTTTTCTGTTTAGAGACCCCTATCCTAGAGGTAAATTAATTTTGACTGTAACGTTTTACATCGAATCATCATTAACACCCAAAAGAAATCTCATAAGTTTGAAGTCCTTAGGATTTTTTGTTTTTGATTTGTGCACTTTACAAACACTGAGATAAATCAATTTTCTAGTAATAATACTTCTTACAGTATTAAAAAAAAGTGAAAAGGAATTCTAGGAAACTAATCTCGATTTATTACCTAATTTGAAATAAAAAATTCAGTGGCATTAAATCTTAGCATATAATAACTATTCAATCAAAGTTGTGAAATTAAAAATGAGAGTGGAAACTATAAAAACTACAAAAAAATCAGCAACAAAAACGGAAAATGAAAGTAAAAAATGATTAACCTTTATGATCTGCAGAGTTATAAATCAAGATAATCTTATCTGGCGGCACATGGGATCTATATAAATGACAGAATGCAGTTTATTGATAATCCCAATGGATCGATAAGATTCGCTCATTATCGATATTGATGTTCTATTTGAACAAGATGATTGATTAGTTTATCGATTGTGTTCAATTTATTAATTCCTTTTAAGCAATTTCAAAATTGTTTACTGAAAAAAGATAACAAGTTTGTTATTTACACTACCATTTACTTATTTATTTTTTCCACTCTGTGTTATCAAATGGACAATTTTCCTTATACCAACATTGTTCAACAACTTTTATCAGTTTTAATAAAAAAATATTACATCAATAAACAATTAAATAAATAAAATATTTTATTCAACAGTAAATGCATTATCTGAAATTGTATACTTAATCTTTGCTGACATTGAAACTGAACAAAGAACTCCGTCAGTTTACATAACTGTTATAGAAACATTATCCCTAAAAGAGTGTTTTGAATGTTCTGTGCAAGTTTATGATATCCTCAAAATGAAGCAGGTTATCATAATCCACCGTGATCCAATTATAGATCATACAACTCTTGACTTAAATAGATGGTTATTGACACTTTGGTGAATATCCTACTGCTTAGGTTAGGACATTCAACGATGACAAAGCGGTCCAGTCCTTTTTATTGTTTCAACTGTTTTTATTGTCCAGCTTTCGGTCTTTTTAGTGGTCATCATCGAAGTTATAGTAAAAATATAAATATATTGTTAATAATCTGAGAGTGTCTTTTATAAAACGATCCATATCAGTGGTTGCCAAACTTATTTGTCCTTTCTCAGATAAAACATTACTGCATAGAAATCTAGTTAATTTAATTGAGCAAACACATAATTTAATTTAATTGCGTGTTTTTTAAAAACATTTTTTTTATAAATAAATACAGTTATCTTTTGTTTATTCGATTTCATTACGAAACCAAATGAACAAACACATTGAGGTCAGAACCTAACCAAATTGTTAGAGTTCACTGAGGTTATAACCCAAACGTCCCTGATTTAATATTTTATTACGAGTATTATTATAATTATTTCTATCGAGAATTTCTAATCGTAAATTTTGGGAATTGTGTTTTCACCGGAAATACATATTGTAAAGTTCACTGAGTCCAAAGAAATTGGTACGATGTATTTGTCTGTGTGGGTTTGGCAGTATTATAATAACACGGAAAAATTGGGGAAAGTCAGCATAAAATAAAAAACATAAAGCTCGAACTTGATTTAATTACAAACGGAGGAAGGTTGGGTCATTAATATTTTTTGAATAGGTCATCTTAGCTAAATGTGGCTTTCTTTCGTACCCTCCCCCAGTAGAGGTTTACTGCTATTGATGAGAACTTTAAAAATTAATATTGGACTCTTGAGTGAAGTGCTTTCACGAACTGGACTTTTCACATTTTATCACCAAACCTAATAATACCTAATAATCGACTAATACAACTTCAGTAGCACAGCAGATGAAAAACACGAAGCTCTAAAGCCCCCCTCCTTAAATGAATTTTCTCGGAAAAACTTTTACACAAAAGTGATGGATCTCTGCGTGTGTACTTAGTATAATATCAAGTCTAACGAAACCTGTTGGTATTTCTTTAAAGAAAAAAAATCGCAGAAACCTGATAAAAAAAACTTCAGTACAAACGCTCTTCCGGTCAACCGATTTTTTTCAAACACGGAATTTTGACAACATATTTAATTTTAAACAATATTATATGGATGATAGAATTGTACAGTAAACTAAAACTGCATTTGAAAGAAAAGCATAACACTGTCCCCTCACCCGAAAACCCCCTTAAATGAATTTTCTCTGAAAAATGACTGAAACAAAAGTTGTAGCACTCTGAATGTGTAGTTGATGTACTAAGAAATTCGTTGGAGCCGTTTTTCGAGAAAATCTCAAAAACTGGGGAAAAAATCAGCAGTGGTACTCCCAGCTGACCGATTTTGACTAAAACCTTATTGTCAGGTCCCTTGATGGAACCTAAACTAAATATCAAGTTTGAGCTTTCTGTGATCTTCACTTTTTGAATTATGCTGATGAGAGAGAGGGGGAGGGAGAGAACTTCTAAAAAAACTTTTTCTGACTCAGGGGACCTCAAAACGTATATTTCCGGAATCGAGTGAAAACTCGCTATCTAAAATTCGACACGAACGGATTAATATTTCCATTCACTAGTAGTAAGAGAAAGTAATAAAAAACTGGCATAAAACTGAATGCTAACTCAAGAAGAAAAATTGCGATAGTTCAATTTTTTTTTTCGTTATTCAAATGAAGAAATTGAAAAAGTAGAAACCATATCAGAGACATTTTGCGTGATAGCCAGCTTCTTTTTGTGGTCATCGATTTTGGGCGTTCGCCCATCATCAGGATGTTTTTGTCAAACAGTGTAATAACATTGACTTGCACAGAGCAAATACACTTAATACACTGAGTGTATCTACTAGAGCATAAGGAAGACTAGAATATAGCAACTGAATTTGCTCTGTGCAAGTCTATGTTATTACAGCGTTTGACAAAAACATCCTGATGATGGGGGAACGCCCGAAACTGGTCGATGACCACAAAAAGAAGCAGGCTATCATGTAAAATGTCTCTGATGCTTTCCATAACAACCAGAAACCATATGTTTCTGCATAACTTCAAATGCAATAACTTTATGGTTAAATATTCACAACACACTAATAACAATTAATTGGAAATTTTACAGGCTATGTGATGAATCATTCTATGAACTTAAACAATTATGACACTATTAATAAATACTAATTGATAATGAATAACTGTGACATTGCACATTATTATTGTTGATTGAAACAAAATACACGATAAAATAATCGTATCAAAATGATTAGTAAGACATGGAAAAATGTCAAAAATAGTTTGTTCATTTCTTTAAAAGACAATAGTATTGTTTCAGAAAAATTGTTTTGAATAATAATTCAATTTAATAAATTTAAATCGATTTCGTAGTTTTTATTTTGTAATTATTTGATTGTTTAAACTAAATAATAGAGATGTGATAGAGACTTTATGACATTTTGGGCCCTTTAAATAACATAGGCCATTTATTTTAATAGGCTTTAACATTTATAGAATAGATATAAATCAGGACTTTTGCCAATTATTAAGTGCAAGGACAGTTAATTTTTTATTTATTTTTTCATTTGTTGCAATTAAAAAAGAAAAAAAATCTGGTGTGAAACAATCATACTACCATCTCTTACTCTAAATGCAATTTAATCAAGAAATTTTCTTTAAAATTGCAACGTTACAATGTTTAGTGGAGCTGGCCTTAAAAGATTTTACTTGCATACCTGAGCGGCCTTATGTGGAGCACTCTATGTCATAATTAGGAAGCATGTGTAAATTTAATTTTGAACTAACTAACAGACCTCTAATAATTCCAATGAAATCAATTGTTTTCAGAAAAATGTTCCAAATAAAAGTGTTACGTTGCTCTCTCAGCAGCAAGCATTCCAAGTTTAGAGAAAATCGTTGTAACTGTTTGCGAGAATATTTCAAAAACTCAGAAACCCACAATGTAAAATCGCACTACCGATTAACCGATTTTCATCAAATTTGGAATTCTGTTTTCTAGCTTCTAGTGCATTAATATTGGGTATATGGTAAAATCATATATTTTACTAAAGTGGTACTTTAGAAGAGAGCATATCGCTACTTTTCCCGCACAACCCCCACAAAAACTATTCAGGGAAAATGTTTAACAAAAAACCGCCTCCAGTCAGTGTTCTCTCGCTACTCAGAAAACAATATTTATAAGGAAATAAATGTCCAGTTATGGATATGCAATTATTACGGAGGATTATTGCGATACATATCTATGATATACAGGGTGTCCCACTTTAACGGGCCCAATTTTGAAATAACTCTTAAACAAAGGAAGATATTTACAAGGCAGTGGCGGCTCCTGACTTGGATATGTGGGGGTTCAACATTTTTTTTTAAATACTTACATTACCTATCATTATTGCTTGGCTAGATAGAAATCATGAAGTAAGCCAGGAGCCAGGTATAACTTGCATCCTTCCCCTACAATTAAATATGTTAAATTAACAATAAATCGGTCACTGTGCACCCAGAGAAAAAGTGTGAAAAAAGAGTTGTACCGTTTGAGTTCTAAAATTAAGTGGTTAACTTAACGGAAATTTTTATTATCTAAATAAAGTGTTTCGGTTCAAAGGACATGTCAATGAGTTAGCATCGATTCTTTGCTGGGTCATATATCTTAGTGATGTTTAAGTACCAATATCAACATCAAATTTTTATAAATATAAAAATAATATATAAAAATCCACACATTGGCACAGGCAGATCACATCTCAAAATTATAGTTGAGAAATTTTATAGTTTGTGTTCTAAATTTAATGAAATTCGTCGAAAAATGAAAAAAAACTGTTCAGTAAAAGCGCACTTCCGGTTTACTATTTTCTTGAAACTCAGAATTTTGGCCATCTATTTATTTCTAATTAATTTGGTTTGGATGATAGAATTGTATAATCAACTATGAGAGCACTTTAGAGAAAAATATAACCCCACCCCTCCCCTAAAAGTGCCCTTAAATGAATTTTACCAGACAAATGTTTTAAATAAAAGTTATACATCTTTGTGTGTTTACTTTACATAAGAAGTTTGAACTTTCTACGGTTTTTCGTTTTTGAGTTATGCTGTTCACATACATATACATACATACATACACACACACACACACACACAGACTATTTGCTAAAAACAGCTTTTTTAACTCCGGGTATGATCGGGTAAGTTCGTTCGTAAGATCGTAAGTAATGTTCATCGCGCTTGTAACCCCCACTCTTATTTTAAAAAAGGTAATAAGAATATACACTTTTCTATACTAACACAAAGAAATTTTATATACATATATTAAATTCTCCAGCGCGACGCCCAACTGTGAACCTCCAACTTCTTACCTTTTTATAGATCTCCTGATATACATACAATAGAATGATAGTGTGAATTGCACACTAGTGTACAATTCATTATACGAACATGTTTAAGAAGCTCCTATAATGATATACGTTCCTATTCTTTTATGTCTGATTCTCTGATTTGACAACAAAATTATTAAATTAATTTATTTGATTTTTGATTATTATAAACAATTGATAATCAGGCCAATATATACAATTTTTACTGACTTAATTTCGTAACTAATACAAGAATGAAAATATTTTTTTGAAATTGAAATATTTGATAAAAATATAAAAATTAGTTACTTTTGTATTTAATTTTTTTTTTCAAATAGTTCAGTCGCGCAATCGCGAATACCAGTAGCCGCCACTGCTACAAGGTTAACATAAAGTTTGTTGAAGTATTTTCGCTCTAGTTTATGATGGTGCTAGTGTTTTTTGATTTTATTGCCGCCTTGCACCTTAAATCGGTGTTTGAAAGTGGCGATTTCCTTTTGACCCCCACTTTTTACTACTGTATTGGAACTGTTAAAAAAAATGAAAAATGAAAATGATATACATATGACATACATATGATATGATATACATATGACATACATATGATATGATATACATATGACATACACAATGATATGATGTAAATATGATATACATACGATATCACTTATGATATACATACGATATACACATACATATGACTTACATATGATATGATATACATGTGATATAAATATGATATACTACATACGATTTGATATACATATATGATATACGTATGACACACATACGATATGGTATACATATGACATCATATGATATCATATATACATGATATACATCTATCATATTATATGATAGGATATACATTTTAGTGTATTTACCTCAAAATTAATTCTAATCTAACCTAATAAACGGAAGTTGTTTAATTCTCCAGTAGTTTCTGAGGATGACTCTAGAGGTATTTGGCTTTTGCCATTTTAATTTTATTGTGTGGGTTTAAAGAGAAACTATCACGTGATCTAATATGCAGTCACACACATTTAGCACCCTGGTTCGTGGATTGTTTCTATCTATCTTCCTTGAGAATATAATATAGCTTTCAGAAATAGAAAAATCCGTAATAACACAACAGAAAATTAAACTAATTATCCTTGAAGTTAGTAAGTATAAATAGTATACTTTGTGGAAAATCTGCAGTTCCTAAATCTTGTTCTGAAATTGTCACTCGAGACATTAAAAGCTCGGATTTGCGAAGAAGTTTATTACGCATCTGATAAAATAAAATCTATATGCAGTTTTTTTCTCTGATGCCAAAAATCTAATTCCTGCTATGACAAATTGAAAAAAGGAATTTTTTATATAATAAACTTATAAAAAAATCTTATCATAGTCTGGGAAAGACGATTTAACACTTCTTTAAAGAGCAATATATTGCAGTTTAATTATATTTTGTGATGTAAATCTTTCCTGGGGACCAGAAACTTTGTTACACAAACTACCAGAAAAATCGATTAGGAGAAATGACAACTGATTAAAGAATGCCCGCTATTTTATCCGTCGTAGCATGCATATTGGTTTTGTTCCTGACCGGTTCGGATTTTCATCCATCGTCAGAGCAAATTCACCAAGTTCGTGTAGAGAGTTCACTTCAACGAAATGTTTCTGTCTCATACTTGTTGGTTGTATATACGATTAAAGAATGCTCTCCGCCACCAGGAGATTAAAAAATATATTAAAAATAAGGTGGATCAGTTTCAAAAAATTCTGCCAATGGTTTTCTTGAATTATTTCCTTACTTTTCTTTTTTATTCTTAAACAGCCTAATGGCTAGAAACTTTGTTGTAGCTTGCGCTTTATAAATTCCATTCTTTAATATAACATCTCCACTAAAAAATAAAATTGCTTAAAAAATTCAAATAATTCCACTTACCCGACTAAATTGTTCCACTTCTTTAAACAATGTCCCCATTATTGTTAAAAACTGAGAAAAACTGCACTAAGTTCGTTCAATAGTTGAAAGTGGGGAGGGAAGTAATGGAAAATTTAAAACTAAAATATCCTAATTAGGAAGGATAACACAGTCACAGAATTAATTTGACGATCAGGAATGATGTACCAGTTCAATGATGGTATTCTCTATTCAATGCTCACTTAACTGATCTATTTATTCTTACCTTGCACTTTTCCTCTGCCAATGACACTATGCAATAAAGGTTACATTCCATTTAGGCTGTTAAATCATTTTAGCAGCTATAAATTAACTTGATTTCGGTCTACTGGCTAAATTACGCTATTTTATAGTAAACTAAATAAAAAAAAGAAGCTATTTTCTGTAAATAACGCATACTAATTACTTTTATTTGAAACAATCCCTGACTGATATAGGCTTGAGTCTAAATTGGCATTTTAAGTTTTAGTTGGAGATTGATATCAGACAGTAAAAGCATAGTGATAAACTATCTGAACTATAGTCACATTCCTTTTATAAAACTTTATAAATATTCAGAATTGAACTCTTCAATGATTCCAAATTTGAAAGAATATTTGTGTAATAATTGCAGCAAGGAAAAGTTTATTAAAAAATTTCTTTTTTTGAATTAAATATATTGCAAAGTTCTGAATTTGAAGAATATCCGTTGACCGGAAGTGCATTTTTACTGTTTCTGCCATGAAAACACCGACGGATTTCACAAATAAACATTTAAGTAGTGTAACGCAGCCACTGGTGCCATCTAGGAGAGAAAACAGGTACCTCAAGTTCTTCTAGTGGCCGCAAGGGAGCGCTGGCGGGCGCTCTAGTCCTTTCCTGAATGTTCTAGGACCTTCCAGACCCTTCTTCACTGCTTTAAATAGTGAACAACAGCTGAAGTCTAGTCAGTTTACAGAGTGTCTTGTTACAAACCAAGTGTGCGTTTGTGAATAGTAAATAAACAGTGAACTAAGTGAACTTTTGTTGGTTTAAACTGTGTATTAATTATTATTAAGTGCTTTATTTGTAATTTAATTGTGCAAAACAATAAATTGGTGTTTTTCTTATTGAAGTTTAGAATGTTTCATCTAAACAAACCCACTAAAAACTAGTTGCAGTAGCTAGTTCAGAGCGAAAAAAGTTACATTTGGTGTCAGAAGTAGGATCTAAACAGGTAACAGCTTTGTATCAGTTTGTATACGCCCACAAGTACCAGAAGTCAAACGCGAAAAATGGAGGAACTGATAAGATTTTTGAATGAAATGCGAGAGGAAATAAAGAGAGGCCATGATGAAATGAAAGACAAAATAGAGAGGCTGGGACGAAATGAATGACGAAATAAAGAGGGGCCAGGATGAAATTATAAACGAAATGAAGAAGAGCTGAAAGGAATTAAAAAGGGTCTGGGATGAAATGAGAGAAGGAATAAAAAGGGAGATAAATAAGGTCTTCACTTTCGAATGGTGGTACTACTTCTGGAAGTACATCAAGATCAATCAGACACAGTCTTCGCATAACCCTGGAGGTAGTTCTTCGGTCCCTTCAACTAGGATTGTTGGTTTTACCGCTAATTCTGACTCTGCCAGACCATCTAGGGATCGTGATGGTGGCAATGAAGGCCAGTCTGAAGGAGTTGCTGATGTACTGTTTGTCATTGATGTCATTGATACATACAGTTAACTCAAGAAACACTTCAAAAAGTGGGGTGGGAGTTCCTTCCACATCCCTCCTACAGCCCTGACCTCGCCCCATCGGACTTCCATTTGTTCGGACCCCTTAAATAGGCTCTACGTGGGAAACATTTTCAATCCAATGAAGAAGTTCAAAGTCAGGGCAAAAGTGCCTTCGAGATCAACCCAATGAGTTTTATGCCAGAGGCATACACAAATTAGAAGAATGATGGGACAAGTGTATAAATGTTGTTAGGGACTATGATGAAAAGTGGCCAAAGTTTTGTATTGATTAAATAAATCGTTTGTGAGCTACAGCGATTTGTCTTGTTACTTATTGAATGACCGCGTACAATTATTATAAATTCTGTTCAAACTAGTAATTTTTATTAAATGTTTGTTTTCTGTGACCATAAAATTTAGGTGAAGGGGCACCGGATATAAACCTAACACATCTCAGCTTCTCCAGGAAACTACCTGATTAAAAATGATGGGTTTATCTGTTAATTATAAGTTGTATAAGTATACTTTTAGCATTCCAAATTTAAAGAATATTTTTTGTAGCCATCTTTTCGACAAGATCTTGTAAAAATCACAGAAAATCCTTCAGTAAAGTCGCACTTCTACTAACCAGATTGTTTTTGGGAGCTTGGAATTCTAGCAATACATTTATTTAATGGATGTTAAGATGAATGACTGTAATGGATGTTAAAATGAATGAATGTAATTCTTTCTAATACTGTTAATAATACTAACATTACACTATCTATAGAAGAAAAAACAAACATTAAAACACCACCTTAGAATTCCCCTAAAATCAATTATATTCAGAAAAACATTAAACTAAATTTTTTACTCATAAGTTAGTGGAACTATAAATATATATACATCGCAGAATTATACAATTCTGTTCCAATTTTAACTTTCCGGGATAATTTAAACTTTGAATTAGGTGATTGATGTTAAAACATCGATATTCAATCTGAACAATAAAAACTGCAAAGATTGGGCATTCCACTGCCATCTAGCAGCAACTACAATAACTGACTGCTTTAGGTAGGAAACTAGTGGTGACAAATGGAAGCTAAGCTTCGTTTTACCAATTTTTTTTCTAATTATTTTCATATATATTTATTCACAATTTCATATGATTTGTAAGATGTGGATTTAAATAAAAAAACATGAAATAAAAACCCCTTTTCTGCGACAGAGATGATGACAATCATTTCATGGTGATTTTACGCTTTTAGCCAAAAGATTTTAAAATTTAGCTTAATTTTCGTTTCTTTCTGAAAAATTTAGCATTTAATCAAATTTTTTTTTTCCCCAGTCGTTTTAATTTTAATCTTTTTTCAGTTGTTTTATGCAGCGTATCCGAAGATTTCTCCAATTCATATTATTTCCATATCAGTTTATTAGTTTTTTTCTCTTTTACTGCTGCTACAAGAGGAAATTTTACGCGTGTCAGTTTTTCAAAATTCAGTTTTATCTAACAGTACTGCAGTGATATGTATGGGTAACTATTTGGGTTTAGCGTACCATCAGATAAACTCGCCCACATACATACGTATTCATTTTTAATTTCTGTTAAGAAGAAGCATTGCGATCTGTTAAATTTTCGAAATTGTGAGTTTTCACCGGAGACACATGTTTCAATGGTACATGAAACAAATGTTTTTAGCGAATGGTCTGTATGCGTGGTATACTGAATGGGTTTTTCGCGATTTTATTCGAAAACAACGGCAACAATTATTGTCTTCAACTACGTATTCTATCTACATATATAAATACCTATAACTTTTATTTGAAACACTTTCCCCGGGAATTTGTTTGAGTGTTTCTGAGGGAACAGCCGCGTTTACCTTTCCTCTAAAGTGCCACTTCGATATACTGCATTGGAAGTATTGAAAGAATTCAGAATTTGAAGAAAAACAGTTTAGCCGGAAGTGAGACTTTACAGAATAAATGTTTGAGTTTTTTGGAACTTTCTTGAAAACTGCTTCAACGATTTACTTCAAACTTGCAAATGCTCACAGACAAACCTATTAGTTTTATTTGAAACATTTTCCAAAAAAAATTGCTTTTGGAGAAGTGGATTAAAGGGCATGATTCTTTCAGGGGTCCTGCCGTCTCTGCGGACATCCCAGGTCTAACAAAGACGAGCAACACTTTGATAGACACACCGTGCAGTAGTTCAACTGTCAGGCCCAAACTCTAATATCCATGTGAGCCACAATACAATATCATTTAGAACGTAGTGGTTTCCAGCTGATTATAGTCGAAAAAGTTTTCTCTATCCAGTGCCGTCTGAAATTAAATCTCATTTGAACAAACAAACAAACAAAAATTTGTTGGCTGGTGCCAAAGAAAACATTTTTGAACTAAAAAAATTTTTTTTTCTTCGGTCCCAGCGAATAAGTTTTTTTTTGTTTGATTAACAACGGCCAAACATAACTGTATTGAATTACTTTCATTTGTTTTTCGATACAGCCTTGGTACGGGAAAATCTATATAAATAATAAGAAAGCCATCGTATTTGTATTCCCATGCCTGATATTTTCCGCTTGATATATATATATATATATCCATGATAAAAATATATATATATTGATAAATAAAAACTAATATAGATCAGGTAACAAAGGACAAAAATGAACATTTTTTTCTCTCATTCTCTTGTGATGCTATTCTTGTATAATTTCTTTTCTCAAATTACAATTTTCATTTTTTGTTTTTAAGGAAAAAATACAATTGCACTGCCATAAAATCAGTTAAAAATATTATTAGGACATTATTATATATATTACAAAAATAGTTATCTTTTAAATTCTGCTCTAAATCTTTTTGAAGTTAAAACAATGTTTTATCATTTTTTCAACTTTTCTTTCTCTTTTTGGAAGACGAAATACAAGGCTCTGATTAATATATTTTTAAATATTAGAATAATATTTTCCATTTTAATAAATATAAATTTAATATTATGTTTTTGTTTTTTTTAACAAACAATATTTAAGTAAATTCATTTTTTGTTTTAGAAAATATTAATTTGAGGAATTAATTAATATTTAATGTTTTATTTCTCACATTTACAGAATATAAATAAAATTTTTAATGTCTAAAAAATGAAAAAAACAAATACTAGAAATACTTTTTAAAAATTCTTTTTTTAAAAAACACTACAATCAATTTGTGTCTCTATCCAATTAATGCGAAAAAAAGAGGAAATTATCAAATAAATTTGATTAACATTAATAAAAATAGATTATATCAAATTATAAATTATCGATTTCTTTGTTCGATATCGATAAAAAAAAAAATAAAGCCTTGTAATTTAAAAGAAATGGTAAAAACTAATTCTACAATTTTACAGATCTAAAAGCTATTATGATAATAATAAAAATAATTCTTTTTAAATAAATCATTTATCCAAATAATATTGCCTTCATAATAATAATCTGTGTCTATATTATACAATAAATTGGAAAAATAAATTATATTTACTAAAACAAAAGAAGCCATTTTCGGACAGCCAAATTGGGAACAAAAAACATTACAGGTTTAAATTTGTAAAATGCTAAACAAAATAAAAATGAAATAAAAAAATTAGCGAACATTTATTTATTTTTAATTATATTACAAAATAAAAATGCTAATAAATATATAAAATTAATCCCATACAAATAGGCCCGTTTTTTTGGCACGGTATTTTTTTAATAATTTTTTTTTTAAATACAGCAGTCTTTTCGTTAGGGAAAAAAACAAAATATATATAATTTTTTTTTTTGAAACTGACTGTGGTTGGCAGTTGTGTTTTTTGAGATTACGTATATATATATTTTTAAATTCAAATTAAAAAAAAGGAATTATTTTTTTATGTCAATTGCAAAGTTTCCTAAACTGTCAGTTTCTACATTTAGAGAATCAGCCGTTTTTTAAAAATTACAAACTAGTAACTGGTTGATTGAGTGTATCCACAGAAGCTGTACGATTACCAATCTTTATCTCTTCTCTTAAACTCAACAATACTCTACGTATATCTTTATTCTGTGGTGGTAAAAGTAGTAGTGCTTCCTGTACATCTTTTAGTGCATCGTCATATTTCCTGTAAGAAATAAAGATAAAAAAAAATTATTTATTGATTAGTTATTTATTAATTAAATAACGAATTTATTTTAAAATTTTGGGAGGAAAATGTATTTTTGTTGTTTTTGTTTTATTTCTCATTCTCAGAGACACATTTTTGCCATACCTCGATTATCATCTGCGATAGTTCCCAGATAGCTATAGAAATATTAATTTTTGTATTTTATGCATAAAAAGAAGCTTTATTCATTATTTTTTAAACTTAAAATGAAAATGAATAAAAAAAAATTAATTCACTAACCGTAAATCAACTCTAGATTTTGCCCGAGCATAATATGCCTCATAGCAATCTGGTTTTTGTTTCAATACTTGCGAGGCTAATTCTTCGGCTTCTTCTGGTTCCTGTGAATACAATAATAATAACAATAATAATTTATTTATATTTTTACAATATAATAAATGTATATAAAAAAAACCGGTATGAAATGTTCCGACTTTCTCTTTCTGCATTCTCAATACTCAATTAACAAAAAAGAGAAAGACCCTTTTGAAAATCAGGTGACCTCAAAATATGTATTTCTTGTGACAACTCAATTATGCATTATTATTTATCCATATAGGTACCCCCAAAGAAAAACAACAACAAAACGGATATAGAACAGAAATCCAGTTCGGCTCTAACCTATGTAAGATTCACCGCAGTCCGAACAAATTGTCGAAATAGCCTAAGCTCTTTCACAGACATCGTATCCTGATCCGACAAAGGTCCCTGAATCAAATTTCCTCACAACCCAAAAATGGATGGGTTTTTCTTTCTCTTTTCATAAAGACTCTACGAAAGGAGTCTGATATTTGCCTTCCGTTACGTAAAGATGTCCCCTTCAAATCACAATGCCTAAGTAAGGGATCCAACCGGATGCTTGAGAAAGATCCGTGGAAGAACAGCAACATCATACTAAGAGCCCTGTCTGCACTCGCCCATGAACAACTTGGATTGGCAACAGTCCACTGAGCCTATCCAAAGGAAGGAATGCTATGAAACTAAAAATTACTGGACCAAAGAAAGGGAGAGAGGCGCCTAATTTGACAAACATATCCATCTCCTCATTCTCATAAGACGTGGTACTGAGACTAGAAGTACATCCTTCAAGAAAGAGCTTTTCTAATTTTTTAGTAACATTACAGTACCAAGTTGGGAGTGAAGACACATGATCTCATCGGCTTCAACGCTTAATTATGCATTATAAATCAGGAGCTGTTTTTGACAAAATAGCTATATATTCATTCAGAAAATTGTTACCTAACTTCCTGTTTTGCAGATTTAGATGGCAAGTTTTTCATGTAGGATCACGTTATGAAATTCAAAATGAAATAATAAATTTTTATGATTTTTTCACTTTTGGGTCTTCCTGATGAGTGTGTGGTTGGGAGTGTGTCAGAGAGAGTCAATGGCTAATATTTCCTCTAAGTAAAGTAAAAATTAGATATAATTGGAAAACTTACATTCATTTTTCTCTTGCATCTAGAATGATTGAGTAGAAAATTTAATCTCAACTGCCTAAAGGTACAATCTAGGCTTTCAATTGGTGGAAATTTGTTCAGTGCATAGCTGTATCTGTGCGCAGCCTCTTGTAATCTGTTCTTCCTGTATAAGACATTTCCATCTTCTAGGAGCTTATTTAACAGCACAATCCTTTAAAATTAAGATTAGTATTAAATCTAGTCCTGTTTACATGAAGAACTTTTTTTTTATGTAAGAAATCGAAACAATATTATTTACATCACGTCATTTTTGCCAGTGGCCATGGCCCAAGTATTCGGACCAAGTTTAGCTCCACGTTTTAGGAAACTCTGTACAACAGGAAGATGACGACACATTATCGCTCTGTCTAAAGGTCTTAAACCGTTAATGTCTACATGTTCTAACATGGCTCCTCGTTCCAGTAAAATCTAAATAATAATAATAATAAAAATGTAAATTATGTATAAACAACTATTACCATATATATAAACCATAAAATAGCAAGAGATAATTACTTGTACAGCAGTTGGATTTCCTTGTGATGCTGCAAGATCTAATGGTATCTTTCCGGATAAGTCAGCTTGATTAATATCGGTTCCTCTATCTATAAGGCACTGTACTGCTTGAACTCGTCCTCTGGTACACGCCCAACTGAGAGCACTAAGTCCATCATTGTCTTGTCGATTAATTTCAGCTCCTGGAGGGAAACAAGAAAGGCAAACATTAAAAACATTAAATATTTATTTTTCTCAGGCTCTCCTGTGAGAGTTTTCATAAGGAAAAATACAAAAGGAAATACTAAGTATATTTGTATAGAATGTGGTTTATGTTCAAATAATAACTGTAAACTTCATGTCAATTCAATGTCAAGGGGGAGAGGCTTTATTTGTACTACTATCTACAACCCACAGAAAGAGATGGTTATCGGTATGAAAAGTCTGTAAATCAGGAGTCGGTTCCATTACTTATCACTAATAATTATGGGATCACGCTGTGGATATTACTTGACTGATGATTTAACGGTGATAATATTGCAATGATACTGGGAACTGATTGCATTGCAGTCGAATGAAACACTTCCGAATGCATGATGTAAAAAAGAATTTTAAATGCTTTGAAGTTATAATATTGAGTACCTCCTCAATTCTATTAGTTAAGTTTTGTTCAGTGGAGAATGTGGGCTCCAAAGACAATTTCTTTGCTACCTCATGAGGGTCTACTTTATACTAAGTTTGTAGGTTTCTGAAGAATAGAATATGTTCGTAGAAGTAGAAGAGTATGAGGTAAAAGTTGTTCGCAGAGGTATGGAAACGCTAAAGTCAACTAGTTGCCGACAATTAACCAAACTCGACAGCTCTATGTTTGTAGAGTGATTAAGCGTTTGAAGTTTCTGCCTTATTAGTTAGTTTTTGTTATGGAGAAAATAGTAGCATCGAAGCCAATTCCATATAATGGTGTATTATGGATCCAGGGGGTACCTGCGTTTAAAATTACGTCTATAGTGTTCTGCATAAGTATAGAAGTATGAGGGTTCCGGTCATCAGTTTTGTATACAAGTCAGTATTGCAGTAACATAGAAACACAATAAAGTTCAGTATGCAGCCTTAGATTTAGCTCTACGACCGAGGGCGGAGTTTAACTTTAAACTAAAGCCTTGTTAGAATATTTTTAATAGGCTTATCCCTGCGAGTGCGCTAAGATTCTACAAGGGATCGTACAAATCGAACTTGGGCGGAATTATTTTCAAAAAATAACCCCAAATTTGGCCAGTGCTGCGGACATAGTTAAATACTAAGTATTTACCTTTATCCAACAGTAGTTCAATAATCGCAACATGGCCTTCAGCAGCAGCCACCATCAATGGAGATTTACCAGAATCGTCGGCTTGTTCAACAGGAGCATGTAATTGTAAAAGTCTTTCAGTTACTGCCCAGTGTCCTTCTTTTACGGCCAATAGCAAAGCGCTCATGTTCTACGATAAACAAGAAGTTTTGTACAATTATTCCTATAAATCTTATTTATCTTCAGCTATTGAATTAATTATAATGAACAAAGATTACCTTTTTATTGGTGGCAGAAATATTAGCACCTCTTGTAATTAATGTGGAACAAACATTTGTACAGCCATTATTTGCGGAAACTGTTAACGCAGTTTCACCAGATAAACTGTCATATCCGTCTGGTGATACTTCCGCCAGATCTAACAAGTATTCTACAATCTGGAAAACAAAAATAATGTGATACTTAGTAATGGAGGAAAATCTGGTATGAAACACACCTATATCGTTTTTACTTTCTCTTACTACGGGTCTTGTCGTGTTAGATCGTGACCAATTTTTTATATCGAGTTTTAATATCAGTAGTTCACAAACAAAAAAGTCGCAGGCACTTTAAAACTTGGCATTCTATTTGGGAATCACAATGGGACACAACAGGAAGTTATCTGTCAAAATTTCTCGACCGGAAAGTACCTACCACTTTTATGAATGGACATTTCACTTTTTTTTTATAATTTTCTCGAAAAAATACCCCAATAATTTTCTTTAAATTTAAAGAAATTAAGAGCTACAAGTTTTGTTTGAAACATTCTCCGGGAAAATTCAGTTAAGTGGTGTTTTTGGGAAAAGGGTGGAGTTATGTTTTATTCTAAACTGCTATTTTAGTTTACTAGCCGAATTCATCTAAATAATATTACAGAATGTCACCGCCAAAATAACTCCTAATGTAACAATTTCCATTTTCATTTTTTCTAAAGCAACAGGTTAAAATATACGCAGTATTTATGTAGAATTTAAGTAGTAATTTCAGTTAAGCGAATTGTCTTTGTAGTATTTTGAAACAACTATAGGAAAATGCCTGGAAGTCACTGCTCCCCTAGGACCCTTCAAAAATAAGTTTTTCAGGGAAAATGTTACAAATAAAAGTGACAGACTTATGTGTGTTATTAGTGCATGAAGTTCAAATAAAATATCATCGTTGGAGCAATAAAATTGCCAAAAAAAAAAAAACTGACTGAAACCTTCGCGAGGTGGTAACAAAATATCAAGCTTCCTGCGACTTTAATCATTCTTTTTCTTCTAAGGTAACATAAAAATATGTAGGTACTTCCGATGAAAACTCTTATATCGAAAATTTTAAACGATCGAAGTATTCCTCTTTCTTTCAGCAAACAGAGAGAGTAATAAATACGAATGTATAAAAGGTGATTCTCAAAAATAGCAACCATACCTCAACATGTCCTTGAGAAGCAGCTGCTACAAGAGCCTGTTGTAACGCTTCTGATAGATCTACTTCACGCTTTGGATCTTCAACCATCCAGTCACATGAGATCAAATAGGAAACTACATTAAGATGACCATTACGAGCTGCGTGGACAAGTGCACATCTGTTTAGAAAAAAAATTGTGTCAGTTTAATTCTAGATAAGACGTGACATTTATTTTTAATTCTAAAAAATTATCTGTGACGTATCTACTGACCTGCCAGCCGTATCTGTAGTGCCTAATGGAGCTCCGGCTGCCACCAGTTGTGTGACAACGTGCATATGACCTCTTGTAGCCGCAAGAACTAAAGCCGTACTACCCTGACTGTTGGTAGTCTTAACGCTGGCACCAAATTCCAGCAACAAAGCTACCATTTCTGTACTGCCTTCGTGTGCAAAAATGCACAAAGCGGGTGCATTTCCCAGCAGATCTGTGGTATAGTTTGGATCTGCTCCGGCCAGCATAAGTAGACGAGATACCTGGAAATTGTGAATTCATTATTATAGTGGAAGAATTAACTGTTAAGGTTAATTTTGCAAGATTAAAACCAAAACTACTTACCAACACATTAGGGCTATAAACATTTCTAATGGTACAAACAGCTGCGGATACGTCTTCGGAAACATTAGCTACCCAATGTGCTTGTAAATCTCTTGATGGATATTTTTGCAACGTCATATTTCTGTAGATGTGTGCTTTAAGTAAATGATGGCCAAGTTCCAAGGTATGTTCCGGATCAAGTGGTGCCTGTAGCCGGGAAAGTCGGAAAACTATGCCTGCATGGCCCAATCTGGTGAACATAATTTAATTAATTTTCAAGGAATATATGGATTTATTTTTTTGTCAAAATCAAAGAGAATGTTTTATGCAAAATTGTAGACGTATTTTGAATTACGCTCTACTTTTACTTTCTCTTTAGAGGAAATACATGTTTTGAGGTGCCTTGAGTCCAAAAGAGAGGTTTTTAGAAATTGGTCTTGTTTGTGTGTCTGTCTGTCTACCAGGTAAATTACAGTAAGAGAGAGCCGTGGGAGTGTTTCACTCCGGATTTTCTTCTTTATGCAATTGGAAATGATAAAATAGTTATCAAAAAACTAGTCGCTAGTGTGCGCCAAGCCTAAAACGAGTTTAAAATTTCAAACGCGCTTTAAAACAATGAGAAGGGCGACATAATTATATGATCATAAAATGGGACTAAAACATTTAAAAACGAGTCGTAGTTCAGTCTAAGAAAGATATTGTATATTTATACTTATATTCATAATAATGAGCTAAAATATTTAATACTATTACCTGAGATCGCATAGAAATTTATTACTTTCCCCTTCATCCCTTCTAATCAGCCACTCCCTGAATGATGGATGGAAAAACATATATGTGTTGTCCATTCTTTTGATTAGTAGGCCGGATAAAGTCTACAATCATTACAGTGATAAAATTAATAAATTGTAGAAATATACAAAATAAAAATATTCCAGTTACGGAAAAATCATTCAAAATGGCCTCCTACCTTAAAACGTTGCAGAAATTCATCCCAAGATATAAATTCAGTAGTGTTTAACGAGTTAATTGAATAATATATTTCCAATAATGTCAGTGGCGCTAATGCTGCTAAACAAACGCTAATAATTGGAGCGACCTGAAAAAATTAATGATAATGGTAAGAAAATTTGTTTAAAAAAATCGTTCTTAATTTATACGAAATAACTTTTTTACTCACCCTTTCATAAGATTTGTTAGTTGGAAATCTAAGATTGAAATGTAGAAGATATATTTGGCTGAGCGTAACAGGAAGTACTTTGTAACTTGAAGATTTCGCCACCAGATGACCACGTTCTATTAGATCCAAAGTGAGTTTGGCAAACAGGAACGATCCTCTGGATAGGCCGGCAAGATGTTGGCATAATCGAAATTGTGCAGCTCCGCTAATTATATTCGACTGTATACTTGGACTATGCGCTACCCTATAGTTAATATAATCCAAGAGATCTTTTTGTAAGGCTTCACTATGTGGACTGGATACGTCCAAACTGTGAACAATAAATAAAATCAGAATTCATTATTTTTTTGTATTTCTTTTAAATTCATTTGATTGAATTGGATAAATTAATGATGCACTGTTAATTATATCAGCTACATCTACATCCCGACCTACTTTTCAAATTCTTATAAAGAAGTATTTTTATTCTAAAAACCCACATACCAGAAGGTGAAATACGACAACTATTTCTGGACTTATGTACAAAAAGAGGAAATTGAATCAGCCACTCAAGCTTTCAGTCATGGATAGGTTCACAGCATTCATCCCTATGCTTGAGCACAGTTGGTTGTCGGCAGTCTAAGCTGCTCATTGGGGGTACGGACATGGTTATTAGTGAGATGTGGTTGTGTCATTCATGGAACTCTCTCAAACTCTTACTGGAATCCTTACTGAGCATTATGGTTTAAGGAGACATCTCTAAATAATGTTTGACTCCTTTTGGAGCGTCTGTGAGACAGAGGAAGAAACACCTATCCATTTTATGACAGATTGCTTGGGTTGTGAGGAAATTAGGTTCAGGACCTTCGGTCGGAACAGGGTGTCTGTGGGAGAGCTTAGACTATTTCCCTTTAAGGTTATGGTCAGAATTGGATGGGTTAAATCACGGTCTGGATTTTTCTTCTAGACCTGGTTTGTTATTGCTTTTCTTTGGGGTAGCTAAAAGGGCCCAATGGGGCTTTGGGTAGCGTAAGGTTTGGTCCTTTCCCACAGTCGAAAAGTAATAATCTACTCTCTGGGGATTTGTAGTGTCTCTAATAGTCTCAGCTTTCTTTAGCTTCTCTAATTCTTCAAAGATTCACTGGAAATGGTTTTATGTAATCATTCAGACAAACTTTAAATGAAAGAATATTTGCAGAGTTAGTGGCTATTAAGCCAAAACCATCATCACCGGTATGATATATTATGGTTCCAGATTACATCACCTAAGTTGCTACTGTTTGTACAACAATGTAGTTGTCTGTGAAATGCAATTACCCCCAGCTCTTGCATACTATCAGCAGAGATAACTAAACTAACAGGGAGCTATAATAGACATTCCGCACGTAGTAGATTGTAGCCATTCCATTTATACATCTATTTCATCGCAATTCTTGTCTTAGATAGGTGGGCTGGCTTCCAGTAAACATTTCCTTAAATTTGTACTAAATACTCATTTTTTTATTTAAAATTACCTGAGTCTTTGAAATGGCATCGGTGGCATTACATCATCCATATGTGTACGTACGGTTAGTACGAATTTTAGCCAAGCGGGCGCAGCATGTGCGTGCCTAGCAAGAAAGGAGCCAATGGTGTCACCGGTGTCCGGCCGATGGTATTCTGCCTCGCACAGGCCGTCCACCAGCACAACACACCGGTGGCAGGAAATCTTGCCTACCCGACGCAACGCGGCCAACGGTTCCATGATGCCCCGTCGCCACGCTCCGTCCGGATCCACCATGCACTCCTTCACCGACAGGTACGCCTGGTAAACAAAAATTGAGAAAATAGAAAACATTAGAAAAAAAAATGCTAAGTAGAAAGTATAAGAAGGTGGAAAGTTTTTTTAAATAAAAATCAGGTGACACATACAAGAACATGAGGTTCAGTCTGAAGATACTCTTTATAAGCGGCTAACTGAGGCGCTTGGCATAACTGGGCAGCTATAGAATGGATGAAATCCGGTACGAGACATGTAGTATTATTATCAGACTGAAAAAAAAATTAAATAGATGAATTTAAAATATATATATATATATTAAAAAATAAACATTCAAGGCCTCAACTCTCACCTGACAAAAGTGATACGCTACAACATGTGATGCGAGGTGTTGTATCCTTTCTGAGACTAGATTCACTTGACAATAAATACTTTGCGATGTGTTTGAACTCGTAGGGCTTGGCCTGTCTTTGCCATTATTGGTATGAAGTTCTGGAAAAGTGTAAATCACCATTATAAGTTAGCTGAACCAGGCAATTACAAGGTACATGTGGTAGAATTTAATACTTATGTAGTCTCTGTGCCTGAGAAATGTTTCGTTTCAAAACTGTAGCATAGTAATTGATTATAATGAAGTATTTTTTTAAATTTATAGTTGAATCAATTTGTGACTAGTATTAAATAGTTTTTAAGGGAAGCTAATGGGTAATTTCATCTGGTTTCAACTAACAGGAGTGATGGGTTTATATTCTGGGCTTTTATTTATAAATAACAACGCGCATGCAGGTGAACATCCGAACAAAATAGGTTCGGTGTTTTCTGATAAACAATTTTTAATCTTCAATAGTGTAAATTTTTTATTTGAAGATGATTTGAAAATGACGTCAAAATGAATTAGTTATAAGTTATTTAGAACTCATCAACAGTCACTTTCAAAACATCGCTAATTTGTTTCCTTTTCTAATTTTCAAATCAATTTCTTGACCTTTACATAAACTTATTTAAAAACTCACCTTGTTTCCTACGTCCAAAACAACTGTAATCGACCAGTTGTAACATCAAAGCTGTTTTCCCAGTACCAGGATGTCCGGATATTAATACACCTGGCAAAGATTTTGCTAAACAATTTTCTATCTCTTTAACTATACCATCGCGTCCAACAAACATTGGATCAGCCTCTTGTAATGGTACTTCAAAGAATTGAGGTTTAAGAGGTAGCTGTTGTGTACGATATTCAGCAAACCTCACTGCAAATAGAAATACAAAATGCTAAATTAAAACTAAGGCTGAATATATAATATATTGCGGAGGAAAAAAAAAATCGAGAAAATAAAAAAAGAAGGATTACCAAATTCAGTCTCACTTTCAACAGATAATATCTTGTTTCTATTCCTTGAGTATGGAGAGTTTACAGAAAATTAGTTAAATATTATGCATTATGGCTCATTTATGGAAAAAAGTGGTGGATGTATAGTCTGCGAGAATTTAATTTCTCTTCTTATAATAACATAGATTTTAAATGACATACGTCATTAAAGACATCATCATTCATCAGTCATTGAAAATCATTGGTCGAGAATATCGCGAAAACAAAATAAAGACAAACCTAGCAAAGTCGCACTTTCATCCAATAGATTCTGATTGAAATGTTCATGTCTCCTAGTGATAACTAAACATATTTATCAAGGTTGAGCTAGCTGCTGATTTTTACAGTCTCTAACAATTTGGTAATACTAACAACTAAGATCGTGACAAAACTTTATAAAAATGAGTTTTCAACGAAAATTCATATTTTGAGGTCATCTAAGTATAAAAAATTGCTTTAGCGAAGAACTGTTTTTGTGAAAAAAATGTTAATTTTTCTTTTTTTTACGTTTTTCTCATCTTTTCTCGAACTACTGTCTATTAAACTTCGCATATGTGAATCTATCGCTTTTATCTAACATTTTTTCAGGAAAACAGATTACAGAGTGTTCTCTGAGCGCTGCAATGTTAGCTAATCCGATTTTATCGAGAATAGGTTTCTGATTTTATTATATATTTTTTCAAAGGATTTTTCTCGAAAACGGCTCCCATGATTTTCTCTTAAACTTGGACTGCTAATTTTTCTTGAAAAACTGATTATACAGAGGACGGAGGTTCCGGGGAAGCTGAGATGTTTGACTTAGCTCTGTAAGGCCTAAATGAGTAAAATGATTTGATTGCGGAACCTGGTGGGAGATAAAGATGCTAAACATTTAGTAACACGGTGCAGAGGAGGGGGGCTCTGAGGATCGCCAGTGCGTACCGGCTTGCGCTTTTGGTGGTTGCGGGGGTAGCTCCTATCGACCTCATGGCGCAGGAGAGATGGCAGGTCCGGGAGATGAAGGCCGAGATTGGAGAGGCGGAGGCCAGATTGGTAGCCAGGAGGACCATGTTGATAAGGTGGCAGGAGCGTTGGGAGGAGGAGCATCGCGGTAGGTGGACGGCAAAGCTCATCCCAAGCTTGGAGGAATGGGTGAGTAGAAAGCACGAGGTCACTACTTTCTCACCCAGTTTCTCATGGGTCACGGTTGCTTTGCCGTTTACTTGAGTTGGGTGGGGAGGGTGGTAGACTCGGCGTGCATATACGTGGACGCCGCCAGAAACGACGCCTGCCACACCTTTTTCGTGTGCGGGAGATGGGCGAGAGAAAGACGAAGGCTGGAGGCTGAAATTGGGAGGGTTACCCCGGAAACGGTGGTGAGGACCATGCTCATCCGAAGAGACCGATGGGACGGGGTTGCTATCTTTGTCCGGACGGTCCTTCGGATGAAGATTATTGTGATGAACCGGCACCTCGACCCCACGAGGACGGGGTCCAGCTAGTCTGGAGTGGGGCCGTTAGGGCGTATTTCGAGGCACCACCCCGAAGTAATACCTTAGCAGTTCCGGGGTGGGCGTATGCCTACCAGGGAGGAGGGGTTTTTTAGTGGGTGCGAGTCCCACACTCGTGTGAAGGCATTTTCCCCCTCTATAAAAAAAATGTAGTATCTAAAATTCTGAGTTTTAAGAAAGACTGTGAGCGATTATTTTCGTTTTGAGCTTACTTTAAAATAAGAGGAAGTATTGCGACGTGTCAAGTTTTAGAAATAGAATATTCACCGGAAATAACATGTTCTGAAGTATCCAGGGTACGATAAAACGCAGGAAGCTCAAATTTGGTATTCCATTTAGGTATTACCACCGCATCTAACACTAAGGTTTCCGGTTAAAACTGTCAACCGGAAATACGAATTTACCGAATGACTTTTTTTTCTTCAGTTTTTCGCGATTTTCTCAAAATACGGTTCCAACCGATTTTCTTTAGCTTCGTATACTATTTGCATACATTAATACCTGTAACTGTTATTTGGAACATTTTCCCGAGAAAATTAATTTTTTGGGGGAGATTCTAGGGGAACCAGTCACGCTTTCTTTAGAGTAACGCTTCAGTAGACTGTGTATGGTTCTGTCACCAATATAATATTAATATACATTTAGATTATCGGAAGTGCGATTATACTGAGTTTATATAGAGTTTTGTTCACTCGTGAAGATGTGAAACAATGTAATCATTCTCTGCTTGCCTGAGTTGTAGGTTGTCACTTGTCCCCACCCCCCCGGTATATTTATAAAACAAATGAGTAAAATTTGAAATTTACAAAATATCTTTACATATAACTGTATTAAGAGGAGTGGTGTGAGTATTTCACATCAGATATTTTTCAATTTCATAGAAGGAGCTTCCAAAGCTTAAATCTTGAATAAAAAAAAAAAAACTGGTCATTTTAACAGATACTTTTACAAAATTAAAGCCGGATCACCAATATTTGTTTAAATTCTGAACTCTAAACCAGTGTGAAATTAACATAAAAACTGAATGTCATAGAAAACCGGTTATCGTTCCTTCATGTATTATTATACTGCGTTTTTGTTTATATTGTAAATAAATATTCCAAATACCCTCAAAGAAATTTAACACCTTATAAACAACACCCGGTAGAGGAAACAGTTGGAACATTTTGTGAGCCATATTTTTTTGGGATACATAATAAAAATGATAATATCTGTCGGTAAACTACTGCAGAAAAACCGGACGAAATGGCATTTAGCATTGTCTGTTAAAAAATACTTACGAATCCAGGATGTTTTTTTAATAAGTATTTCTCCATAATTTATAAAATATACAAAAAAAATAAATAAATGAGGAAACCAGTAAAATAAAAAGAACTACAAATAAGAAACAAGGAAAAACTGCAAGAAAAGTTAATGTTCAGCGATAAAAGCAGAGTTACACAGCAATGCCAGAACTCTAATATTTAAAAAAAATATATATATATTTTATTTTTAATTTTTAGTTACTACTCAAAATTAGTTAAAAAAAAAAAATAAATAAATAATAACTTTACATTTTAAAGCAATAATCAGCCACAGGCAAATTTAAGAGCATCAAAAAAAATATAAAATAAAAAATCCTCCCTGGAGAATGGAAACAAAAATTATTTATTGCAAAATTCATTAAACTGAAAAATATTATCGATTGATTTTTTGGTAACAACAACAAACAGCAAATTCTCTCTAGTTTCAATATGAATAGAGACAGAAAGAGGGATTTATTTAGAGGAAGTGGGGTTGCAAGGCCAAACTGATTGCTGGGAACATTTATTGTGACTCTCTTATAATGTCTGTTACAGAAATACGAAGATGGAAATGATTGTAGTAAGTAGTAGTTAGCCGTGCGGAGAGGTACTAAGCCACAAGAGATATCATAAATTACAAGATATGACAGGCTACGTTTTCATAATGAATATATTCGGTCTGAAAGTGCGTAAGATGAAGAATATGGTTTATGGTAGGAAGAAGTGTGGTTTGATGGTGAGTAAGTGTTTATTGAATTGTACTTGCTGCACATATCACAGCGGACCTTACGCAGACCATATGAGCTTTAAGAGTTTCAAGTGTAACTGATGTTCCTGTTATTTAGGATGGGAAATACGCTAAGAACCTGAAGAAGTGACTAGCCTCCATTCTTTCTACAGGAAATAAAAGTTTGCTTGTTTTTAAATCTAGCGAACTCTATTTCCAATTACCGGATCAGGTGGCATAGTCATAACTGAATAAAAATCGAAAGCCTTTGTTGAGGAAGTAAACTATTTAGTTTAAAGAAATCATTGAATTAAATTTTGTCTTACAATAAATGAAACTATACAGAGGTTATTACAAATATTGTAAAAAGAAATGAAAGAAAATTCACCCAAACATGAAGGAAGATCAAAGAAAACCACAAAAGAAAAGCAATACACTTTACTCATTACTCACTGACACTTTTCCACGAACAGAAGATGACATGGTCTCACCAGCCCCTTCAAACAACGTTGAGGATTTTCGAGTGATTTGGATGGCACAAGTTGGATGACTAGAGAGGGTTGTGACGAGAAGAAACTCGTAATAGGGAATTTGATAAACGGGATCTTCGGAAAATGAACAAGAAGATCACGGCGAAGAGTGCAATTATTTTGATTACAAAGGTGTGTTTGCGATTTGATAAAGTGATTTTGACTGGAAGTATTGGATTCTTTAGGTGTCAGATACTTTGGCTGGACCTCAAAATTTCATTCCAAATACCCCAAATTAATTTGAGAATTATTACAGTGATAAGTGGTTTGCTGTTTAGTGTTAGTTCGATAGTTTGTCAAGAAGTAGAGAGAGAATTTTTATTCTCATTTAAGTTTTGTTAGGGGTTCTAGGTTAGATATTTGCCAGGTGGGAGACTCGGCAGACTCAATGACTTGGGCAGGAATAATAGAGTTATTCTATTTTGGGTGCCAGGGCATGCTGGCGAAAAAGCAAATGAGATGGCCTATACCCTGGCAAGAAAAAAGTGCTGCATCTTACTTGTTGTGGCAGAAGCGTTCCGTGGAATAAACGACCTGTCTCTTCGAGAAGAGCACAGAAATGGGAAAGTGATGACACCACAGCTCTGGCTGGGCGGTTATAACCAGAGAAGTCGGAAGCAAAAAATAGGTTCTGCATGCTGGCGGATTTTCTCACAGGTCATTGTAGACTCAGAAGGCGCTTGAAGAAGCTGGGTCTAGAACACGATAGCAACTGCAGATTCTGATTCAGATGGAGGATGCTCCCATACACCTCCTAACGGACTACGATGCTATGAGAAGATTTGGATTCCTGGGTAATGTCCAGTTGTTGGAGGAAGATATATACCTCCCTAGAACCTTCCTAGTTTCTGAGACTTCTCAAAGATCTTACTTAATCTGGAAGGGGTGAGTAGTCCCACCCTGGCACCAATGCGATGGCACAATTAATCTCTTTTGGTAGCAGTGAGTGCATTATACCAAACCAAATAATGAAGAAGAAAATCTCATCAAGAAATTGATGTAATTCCAATCAAGATATTTTTAGGACCATTAAGACTGACTATTCATTGAAACTCCAGAAAGGACCTTTTTTCGTCTCTACAGGTGAATACACATAATTCATCAAATCTCTTCTCGAGAAGGATGGAAAAATGAAGTTTTTTGAATAAAAGTCAATAAGGAAAACACAAAGTAAGAACATACGATTTACCTTTGGGATCTATAGGTCCCTTAACAGTTCCAGTCCTGGCAGATCTTCTTATAGACTGTTTTCTATTCTTGAAAGCGTTCAACTCTTGCAATCGTCCTGGATGTGATGCTGAAATGCCAATCAACCATGCGCACTGCGGTTAGTATGTTTTTTAAAACGCAAATTACTGTTAGTCTAATTACGCCATACTTTTCTCTCTCATCATAATAAGAATAAAAAGAAAACAAAATAAAAAGGAATGAAATCAAACTTATAAAAGCAGAATGCAATTTTGGTTTATATTAATTGATTAATTAAGCCAAAAATACTAGGGTAGTGGCAAAACCAAAACAAAATTAAAGTGAAAAAAAAATGATCGAAACTAATTAAAAAAAAAACTTACTTGTCAGAGAATGCCTACGCTGAAGCGGACTGGAAGAACAGTTACTTTGTCCAGACATAGACATCAACGATCCCACACTATCTGAAGATGGTTCCTTCAATGCTCGATGGGCATCAGCTTCTGAAGAACCTTGTGGGGGGGGGGGAGAATATTAAATAAAACGTTCCAATAAATTATTTTAATCCAAGTTTTAATCTTGGTTAAAAGAGTAATGATAACAAAAAAACATTAACTAACCAGTAAGCGTGGAAACTGGACTTGTATTCGTAGATGCCAAAGTATTCGCATCAAGGCTGGCCAACGATGAAATTGAATCATGACTGCGAGAACTGCGTGCCGTGTTTCTAACACCTGATGTGGTGCCAGCTCGCCGAGCATTCTCGCCGAGTAACAAACCCAGTCGCATATACAGATCTTGTTGTGAGCTTTTCTTTGGCTGGCATACTGGTTTAATTGTGCCACCTTCATCATCTGGAAAAATAAATATAAATCCTTTATTATAAAGAAAAGAAAAGTAAATTTATTAATATATTATTAGAATTGTGATAATTGTAAGGAAACTGTAAACAAAATACTTCAATCCTTCCTGCATATTTTATTTTTATCTGACGAAGAAGGAGTGCGTATGAAGCGCGTTTTGAGTTTAGTTCATTTCTAGTCCTACATATTTGCAGTATTTACTATTGCATTAAAAGAGATAGTTGCCAGATGTATAAATAAGGCAGTGATCCTCGTAGACTCTCAGCGGCTACTTCTGCAATATGGAAATTGCAACCGAGATAGGGTAAGGAGGTTACATTTATTGAATCCCTGGACATATAGGGATTTAGTTCTGGACATGTTTGGATTCAGGGAAATGAGGAAGCTGACCGATTAGCTACAGATGCAGCCAAGAAAGCTCAACCGAAGTCCAACTTAAGCTTCATACAACAAAGCGGGCGATCAGAAATCAACTTAGAGGAGCAATCGAAGAAAGTAGAGGGGAAAGAGAAGCAGAAATGTCTTCACAAAATCGGCGCTGTTTGACCAATAACTTCTGGATTCATTGCAATGAAGATTTTATGGATGGTGAATCTCTAAACAGATGTCCTGGACTAGTAGATCTGCATGAGGAACTTCCACATAATCCATATATGAAAACAGCTGTTTTTCATTGAGCTGCTAGAATTGGGATACGCATGGGCATAGGGTGGGGGAAAAACTATTGAAAAATCTTTTATATACGTTTTAACGGAGAATAACTGTTCCTCCAATACCCAACATCTACCCAAACCATTAACCTTCTATGGATAATAGCGTCGCAGTCCAACAAAAGGTGTGTTGGAGTTACGTCTGTATCTCATAAAAAGTGTGCAAGCATTCTCGGCCCAGGTTTTTCTGTATATGGTATAAACTTATTAGCTTAAAACAGCTTATTTTTTTCTGTGGTTAATCAGTTCAGTTTTTTCTAAAATCTTTTCCAAGCGCCGTAGCGCTCAGAAAGGCAAAGACCTTGCCTTTGCCTCACAAAGTGGGTCTTCCAGAGTAACAATGCGCTCAAGGAATCCCTCTTTAATTCTGATTGTTTAAGGGAGAAAATGGCTGCACCTTCCCTTTTAGATTGCTCGCTATCTCATTGTAATGTACTACATACTTATGACTGAAGACAATTTTACTACTACAAATGACCTTAAAATAATTAAGTTTGGTGTGACTCCTATTAGCATGGTTGTATATCCCATCAAAATCTGTATCTAAAAAATATTGTTGATAAAAAATAAACAGTGTGCCTTTAATTGATATAATATTAATATTCTTTTTTTTAAAACTATCAATAGGAGTTACAATACTGTAATGTAGAGAAACAGATAATGAGCTAAACTCGATTCGTTAACATAATTAAGAAAAATAAAATACGAGGTGGGATTAAAGACAGACGTGTATCACTTCCTTAAATTTGTTAATGTTCAATATAATCCAGCGATATTTAGAGTAATAAAAAGTCATAAAAATCCTAATTTCTTTACTCATCTGATTCTATTACAGCTACACTAAACATTCTAATTTCTATATTTTTAAGAGATTAATCTTAGATTGAAACACTGAGATAAATTAATTAAAATAAATTTAATGAATTGATTATTTAAAAAAATTAAAGTTATTGCACAAGATAAACCTTCACCAAAATCTCTAAAACACTAAAAACATAAAAATCAAAAAACCCAAAAAACAATTGACCCCTTCACAAAATAAAAATATAAACAATAAAGTGCGAAAGTGCGAAAACACATGCCGGTGCTGAATTGGTGAATTTCATGCTGAGCAGATATGCTATATGCTGTCTTTTAGATAGTAAGTACTATATAATCGGGGAGGGGAGGGGGGGGCTGATTCGAAACACTGTTATGACTTTCATTTACTGAAAATTCTCGCAATCCTAAATGACAAATTTTTTCTTCAAATATGTAACTTGTACCGAATAAGTGGCGGCAATATCAACAAAATTGTAGAAATCGTACACTAGACTGAAACGGTACTGTGAAAGAAAGGATATGGCCTCAGCTTCCCCCCTTAGAATCCAATCCCTTAAAATAAATGTTCCGACAAAAGTTTTCAAATAAAAACTCTAGAGTAAGCCCCATTTTTGAGCAAATTTAAAAACCTGAAAAAAAAAACAAGTACTTCAGATTTTAGATATTTAGTCGCGAAAAACTTGTAAAAAGTCCTTATTTCAGATTTTCCTTCTGACAGAATGTGGAAGAATAATTAACGCTGATTAACTGGCACAGTCTATTTTTTTAGATAGGAAATGGAAACTATTTGGCGATGCCTATTGGTGAATGGACTAGGTAAGGTTATGGTTATTCTCCGTTGTATTTCAAATAAGCGGTTACGCAACTCAAATTTGAAGGTTGTTTGCCCAAATTTGAATGCTTGGACAGTCCAAATTAAATTTTTGTGCCTTCCCTTCCAAAATTGATGCTAGGATATTCCTGGAAGAACCTCCAACAATATCCTTCTAGTCTGGTTACCAGGTCATATTGGAATCTTAGAAAATGAAGAGATAAATAGGTTGGCCAAAATGTCTGATGACATATCTCTGAACACATGTCCGTCATGCACAGCCCATGTCATGGACAGCTTAATAGTATTCATCCTTTTGGTTTAAACCAATAAACGAAAATGCTGATTGGAGATCGCCGACAGCGGCTGTTAGTGTCTTCCAGGACTAGGTACAGTCTCTTTTTATAATAATGGGGCTTACTGACGGATTTTCACAGAAATCTTCTTATCTGATTGTGAACACGCACACACATATACATATTCCATTCAATTTATTTTATTTTTTTTTTGCAATCATGGCCTTCATTTTGGTAAAAACTAAGTTTCGAAAATCTGACACATTCGCAATGTCATAAAATCCAAATTTAGAGCGCGATTCGAATGGCACATAAACGTTTCACGTCTCCAAATCCTATCATAGCATTCTAATATTGGGAACACTGGAATATAAAATTAAATGATTCCAAATTTTATGTGAAAATTGTGCTGTTATATGGCAACATGCGCAAATAGAAAGCTTTAAAAATCATTTCGAGTTTTAGCCATAGAAGTCCCGCCATAAAAGGACATAGTGATAATATTTATTAGTATTAATTACTAATTATTAATTTAATAAAAAAAAAGTTATTATCTCGTAAAAATAAAAACACGCAGTTTTAGAAGATTCAAGATTTATCATGCAGATATAATGAAAATGAAATTAACAGTTTATTATTAATTGTCTATTATTAAAAACAAAGTCTTTTAAAATTTATGAAATAAAAAACTATGCACAAAATTAAAAAAAAGAGGAAAGAAATTAAAAAATAAAATAAAATAAATTATTTTTAATATGTAAATTACAAATTAAGAAAATCAGACACAAAAGAAAAAAAATATAAAAAACAAAAATTAAGAAACACGTAAACACAGAAAGAAAAATGCAACAGGCAAGGCTAATTTTTGTGTGAAATGTTTATTTATTTTTTTTTGTAGGTAATTGCCTGAGGCTAGTTGATTGAGTCCGGTAATAGCTCCTGAAGATGAACTCCACAGTGATCGGATCTTAGTTAGGACTACAGAAGACCAACGACGTGGCTCCAAAGCCGCTGATGCAGAACCAGTCATCAGAGCTGTACATATAGATAGATTTGTTTCTTTTTTGTTCTGACTCCTACAGAGAATACTAGTTTTCTGGATATGGTTGAGGATTTCCTTTAAAAGTTTTTCTTTACTGGTAATTAGTAATACTGCGATCTCTATAACGGCTACCAATTAAATAGACACACTAAATGATCTGAGCAACCTGGTCTACCAATCCATAGCTGCTAAGCAAACATTTCTCTCAAGTAGCTCAAATCAAGCTTCATCATTGATAGTTCCGAAATAATCAATTCGTCATTTATCCGTTTCAAGTGTTGGCAATGCCAAAGGTGCCTCGGAGATTAAAAACGTTCTGAAAGCAGGTCAAACATAACTTATTGGGGAAACACGGTAATGGACGAGTCGAGGTGATGATCACAAAGACGTCTCAGATCCTGCATACCGAACGCCAGGGCAAAAATCAGACGAACGTCATTATTAAAGGCATTCTCCGTGTACTCGAAAATCTAGTGGGGCAAAACAGTGGAATCGCCGGAATGGCTGATAATCCCTTAACACGGACCACGGATGGCTCAACAGTTTGATGATGATTACTGCAAAATCAAGACCTACGGACCCACTTCTGAATCACTAGAGAACTAGACAAATTGCAGAACTGTCAAAGTGTTAATTTTTGATCGTTTTTTTGTGAACCTTAGCCGAATGAGTTTATTGAAAACCTAAGTAGCAAATTGGAGTTCACATCGGAATTAAGAGAAATGAAAAAGCCGACCAATTAGCCAGCAATAGGGCAAATTCTCCGTTCAGTGTGCAGCACCTATCCTGGGGATTACCAAAGGGACAGTGCGTGTACCTTCTTAGTGATCTGCTAGGATCCAGGAGTCAAACATAGCAATACGTTGATATCAAAGCTGTGTAAGAATAGAATGAAAGCGGCTGTCGGATTGGGTAGGAACAAGACTGGCCTGTTGACGGCCTTTTCACGGGGCGCGATTGTTTCAAAAAAACATTTGCACAAGGTGGGGATAATTAGCTCAGAAACTTTGAATAGACTTATGTCTGGAGGAGGAGGAACGGCCGCGCACCTGTTGTTCGATCGTGATGGCATTCGCTAGATTGCATTATGAGACCTTCGACACGCTGAGACCAGAGGAGATTATAGCGCAAGAAGACCTGGTTAGGAAAGTCCTCAGCCACATGTAGAGAGGAGGTTTCTCGTACTAGATCTACAGTGGTTGGTACAATAAGCCTTTAATTGGCTGCAATGCTTGAGGATTAGAACCTACTCAATATCTAATTTGATCTAATCACAAGGGAGACGGGTTTAATTTAATTTTGAATTGAGACTGTTTTATTAATTTTATCTATAATATTTATTCAGAATTAAATTCCAAATTGATTTGATTCTTATAATTTTTTGTTTCTAGACAAAATTAATGAATGAGTAAAGAGCGGAAAAGAATGGGAACGGTCCAATAAATTGCACGCTTTGTTTTTGAAATGCTTAATTAAAGGATTGTTTTGATGGGTTGATAAGCGCGATAGTTAAATGGATTCACAATCTTTTCAAAAGGGAAAAAATGGTGATAGACAGCTTATACTGTAATACTCCAGACAACCTATAGATTATATTAAGTGATATTCTACAATTACTAAAATAGCGAATCAATATGTTACTTCAGGTTTCCGCCCTTCTACTATTTAATAAATTACCACCTGTGATACTTGCCGGTGTTGGTCTAGAATTCAAACCAACAACTGCGCTGTAGAAGCATATTGTTGCAATTTGCGACTATAAACGTCGGTTTATTTTAAACTATTGACGCAGTCTTATGTTTTGTAATCAATCAATAAGTATGTATAATTAATTTTAAGTTTTATATCAAAGAAAGTGAAGAAAATAAAAAGCAAGATAAAGTGATAAACTTAGTGAGAACTCTTCCTGCGGCTACAAACCGAGAAGAAAGATTTGTTTTCCCAAAGAAGTATAAATAAATTTCCACTATATGCTAGGATAATTCTAGTAAATATCAATTAGACTAAAAAAATTTTATAATTAATATATGAATATAAATAATATTGCACCATTTAAATAAATAATTAAAAAAAATAAAACTACTTTCTAAAATGGTATGGACCAAAAGAAATTAAATTAAAGTGAGGACGATGACTTGGATGTTTTGTATGGAGGAGATCTGATGTAGCTGAACATTTAATATGAAGTGGATGAGAAAACTTCACCCGGGGAACTTACCTTTTTTTTTTTTTTTTTTTTTAGTATTCTGATTTAATGAAGATGATGTAGAAATCAAATAGAGAGAGAGAGAGAAGAGAGAGAGAAGAAGAGAGAGAGAGAGAGAGAGAGAATTATTTTAATCAAGTGAGGGCAATCTATTCTTTGCATGAGTCATCAGTATTACACAATAATGAAATTATAATAGTAAAAAAAGATTATTAAAAAAATATATATAAAAAAAAAATAAATAAATAAAAGAATCAGAATGCATTAAATGTTACCTGAGAGTGCATTATCCGAAGGAACTCTTGCTGCATGTCTCAAACCCCATGGACTCCTTAATGATTTTGGACTGAGAAAGAATTTTTTTCTTCCCTGCGGTGGTGTTGGACAACCTGTAAAATAAAGAAATTAGTTATTAATTTAAGAGGACAGGATTAATTCAATATTTTGGTGGTTTAACCACTCTTTTCTATATACAAATAAATGGAATTCTGCCCTTTCAAAGAGCAGCACACACTGGATGATTTCTGGTTTCTAAGGAGATGAAACCTTTAAAAATATATTCTGGAATGCTTAAGCAATAAGACGTAAGGTGTCTTAATCATTGAAACTTTTAAAGTGGGTTGATCAATTCAAAAATGGCTTGCAGGTGTGTCTGTTTTGCAAACGTGTGGGACAACCAATCGAGATTTCAATTCCATCATTTGAATCATGTATAGATGTTTATATTCAAGAAGAGGCAAGAAGAGGGTTACCATAGAAATGAGAAGTCTAGGATCCTGAAATAGCGACGTGGTCTACAAAAGGACGGCCATAGTCATACTCCAGGACAACTTTCGCCCACAGACTGCGCAGTCAACGGCCGTTATAATACAATTATAAAATTGTTAAATTTTCCTTTAAACTTTTAATTCAAGAGTTACACTCTTAACTCAGTTACTCATTTCAATGTAGTTACATTAATGTCCACAAGACAGCGTTAATAGCACTGAAAAAACTTAAATAACATTTGAAATTTAACGCCACGAATTCCGCAGAACTTCACAAACAAATTAGTGTTCCCAGAATAAATCTTTTAAATAAAACTTATAGCATTTTATTTTTGAAATCAGAATTCATAATTTAAAGAAAATCGTTGCAACCGTTTTTCGAGAAAATTTCTAAAATCTTTAAAGTCGAACTTCCGGTTGACCCTTTTTTTTTTCCTTCAAATTTCTAATTTCAGGGATATTTTTAATGGGTAATCTATATTATATAGGTAATAGTACCAAACATTATACTGAGAGCAACCGCTCCCTCACAGAACCCCCCACAAATTTAATTTTCCCGGGAAAATGTTTCAAATAAAAATAAATACAATATTTATGTGTGTCAACCTCCAAAAAAATTATTGGAGGTTTGTGGATTTCCCGAAACGTTCTTGATTACTTCAATCAGGAACAACCACTTCGGTGGATGTACCTTAACGGGGATACCAAGCTTGAATTTCCCGCGATTTTTCGTATTTGAGAAATTTTGTTAATATATACACTGCTACAAGAAGCGGGGACTTTCAGGGGAGCGATGATTAAGTTTTTTTTATTTAAAAAAGGGGCGATTAAGTTTGGGAATCTCTGCTTTAGACTACCATAAAGCTAGAGATATAAAAAAATTGACTTCCAATAGATAATTATTATCTAATCACAGCTGGCCCACTTTTTTGAGAATAGTTATAAAGAGATTTAATCGCATACAAAAAAAAAGAATTAAAAATCTATTTTAATCGCATTGTTTCCCCCACCCCCTTTTTGTCCTACTTTATCATATAATTTTGAAATTTAAACAAAAATTACATGAAATAAAAAAACCTGCGTATGTAAAAGTGATGAAATAAATGTCAGTAGATTGTAATCAACAATTTGAATGTGCTGGTAGTTTTATATATATATATATGTAAATATTAACTAGCTAGTTCTCCTCTAAATATCGATAATGTTTATCGAACAGTAAACACAGCCCACCTTCTTTACCACCTATATTACATGTTTTCTCACTGTTTCCTCTTATGTATTTCTGATTTGATTAACATATAAATGTTACATTTATACGTTGTGTTTTTTTTAAGTATATATTTTTTTTTTCTTTCACAACTAAAGAAATGTTCAATATATTTATTTATTTATTTAAAGTTTATGGTTCATTATATAAATAAAAACTTTTAACAAGTGAAACCTTCCCTTTTTTATTCCAAGTTGGTGACATTTTATAAACAAAATTGAAAATAAAATAATTATCATTTAAAGAACTGGAAGGTAAAGTCGATTGCATATATGACCCTGAGGAACGGAGATTTAGTGTTTATATAAGTTATTTAATGTATAAAAATAAATCTAGTATCAAACACCCATACAATTTTCCTTGCTGCATACACGCACAGAACTAATTGGTAAATTTCGTTGAAAGTCGGTATGTTTACTAAACGTTTAGTTCCATTAACTCCCGCAAAGCGAAGGAATTTTACTTGAGGCATTGTAGACAGGAAAACTAAGGCCTCAAACACAAAAATAACTGATGTGAAACATTAACAGCACTTTCTCTGACTCACTCTTGATAAATATAATTGATAACTGTTCTACAAACTTATCAAGTGGATCCAAGTAGAACGATCCAAGTGGAATTATTCTTACCGTTTTGCGGACGATATAGCTGTAACAGCCAATAGTGTCAGGGGTGCCGAAAGGGTGATTGACTTGGTACGAAGGCTACTAAGCGAAATTGGCCTCAATATTAATCCCACGAAAAGTACGTATAATAGTTAAGATTGGTGTTCTTAAAAAAAGAAAAACTCTTGCTGGAAAATGGTGACGTTATCGAGTGCATTGACAGTAACGAGACGATTAAGCATCTGGGATGTACCTTCTCGAGTGAATTGGAGGTCAATGAAGACGCAATAAAAAAACTCAACGAAAACAACCACGTCACAAAAGCTTACCACGTCTAACCTGTTGAAACCGGACCAAAAATTAAACGTTCTGAACCAGTATGTATTCCCAACAATAGCGTACCCTTTCCAAACCGCTCCACTTATAAAGCTGAGTCCAGCGCTGCTGGAGGGAACCGATGTAATAATTAGACGAAGTGCAAAGGCCATGCTTCGCCTTCCAGCAAACACTGCTTCGGCCATGATGTATGCCCAAGGCGGTAATCGTGGCCTGGGCCTACTTCGATGCGAATGGGAAGCGCCTCTACAGCATTGGTCTCTTGTTCAAAAGTTAGCTAACGTCCAGGATCGGCATTTCCGGCAGATCTTCGACTACAAGACAGAGGCGAAGAAATGTGCCTCAAGATTGGCGCTGCGAATAGAGGATTTGGGTGAGTTTCCAAACGTAAGGAATATAAGGCGGCAATTGAGAGAGAATTCTTTCGAAGACTGGACTAGCTGCAAGTGGCAGGGAGTTGGGGTTTGCCATTTTAAGGACAACCCAAAAGCAAATAGGTTTATTTGTGGTAAGAAAACCCTGTCTGGCTCTGAATGGACGAACATCATAAAGCTCAATACAAATTACGCCCTCTTCGTGCTGTTCCTGGAGTCGGCGGACAGTCTGCGGGAGCTGTTGGACCCCTCTATCGCGGCAGAGAGCGTGAAACACCAGTCCATGTGCTTGGTACATATCCGAATAACATGCTCCTAATAACCCGACGCCATCACCGAGTGAAGCACGCTATTATGGATTTGCTGCATCAAAGGGGCTTTACGAGCTTTGAGGAAGTTTATGCCATCGATACGGACGGTTCAGTCAGGTATGCTGACATCGTGACCTTCCAGGAAAACAGCCATTGCTTTTGTTTTGGACCCAACGATCAGATACGAAAGTAATGATCCGAGTCAAGCGGAGAAGGTCCACGAGGAGAAGAATAAAATTTACGAGAAGTGTATTCCCCACTTCAAAGAAAAATTTAGAGACCAGTTTGGAGACAGGGTCTATAGGGTGCAGGGCCTGTGGTTTGGTTCGAGAGGTGTCATTCCAACGGGGACGTCCGCCTCTTTGGGTAGTGTTGGCATCAGCCTTGATGACTTGCTTCCGATTGTGGAGGGCATTATTGTTGACTCCCTGGGCATAATATCTCAGCACTTGCACGGTTGAAAATGTTTCATATATTTAAGTATGTTTTTGCCTTGTAATATCCTGACTATTTCAGGTTCGCATGAGGTACCTGAAATTATTTTCTTTTTACGATTGGACATCTTACTTAATAATCAAATGGTTTAAACACATGTCTCTCGATTGATTGGTACGCTGTGTCATCTAGCAGGTCAACATCGTCTCACTGAAGTATTTCTCTCTCTACCAAATATTACTTATCTTCGATCTTATATCAATTGAGAGAATCTAAACATAATAAAATGATTCTTTGCATTCTCTTACTCCTAGGAAAAAAGAAATACTTATTGCGATCGTGTCAAATTTTCGAAACTCAGTTTTCACCGGATATACAAGTTTTGAGATCTAGTGTGTGCGCGAAAAATGTTTTTAGCGAATGGTCCGTATATATGTGTGTGTGTGCGCTAACAAAACAACTTAAAAACGAAAAATCGCAGGATGCTCCAACTTGGTATTCCGTCTAGAGTACAACCATTGCATCTGATACCAAGGTTTCCGGCAAAATCCATCAACCGGAAAAGCGACTTTACTGATTTCTTCAGTTTGTCGCGATTTAAATTTCATTCACTGTCCACACCTATAAATACCTATGACTTATATTTGAAACAAAGCCGGGAAAATTGATTTTTTGGGCTTAGCCTAATGCTTTTCTTTAAAGTACCACTTCAGTACAACTTATAGTTTTTATCATCTACATATTATTATATACATTAGAAGCATTGACTGAATTCCAAGTTTCAACGAAATCTTATTGATTTCGAATTTTTCTACTTTGATATTTTGACTTTGAATCCATTGCACAGGTAAAATCGTATCATTTTTTATTTGAAACAATTTTTCAACAAAAATTTGAGATGCTAGCTGATTTCGACAAAGGAAGCTCAATTCACAAATAGAATGGAAATTCCCTCAGGTATGCGAGGATAATTTCCAGCACCGGCGATTTCAGTTAGCTACATATAGATTCAAAAGGATTTTTCGTGTGTGCTTATTTAAAACCTATTCCCCACCAAAAAATAATAAATAATTAATGATAAAAAAAAAGTTCCACTTACTTTGAGTCATGGCACTTGTTGAATGATTGCAGCAAGAATCTTTAACTGGCCTAGGTAGACGTCCTGGTGACCAATCTCTGGGTTCATTTCTTGTCTGGAAAGATAATAATTAGTTTTTTTTTTTAAAAAAAAAAGACACTTATGTTACATTAAAAGATAAAAAAAGTCAATATCTAATTGCTTGTAAACAATTTGTGTTAACTGCAAACAATTAAAATTATTTTCCGTGTTTATTAGAAAATAATCTATACAAATAAATCTTCAGTTCTAGAGCTTCCGCTGGTATTTTTACTTTCTCTATTTCTGGTAAAAGGATGTTTCGTGATCGTGCCAAATTTTCGATATCAAAGTTTTCACCGTTTTGAGGTTCCCTGAAAAAAATGGCTTTCAGAAAATCTATGTGTCAGTGTGTAAATTATGGGAACAGCTTAGCTGAAAAACGAAATATCGCAGATAGTTCAAACTTGACACTCTGTTTATGTATTACCATGGGATCAACAGGAAGTTATCTATCACAATTCCTCAACCGGAAGTAGCCACTTTACTGAACACTTTTCTCGGAAATGTTTCCATTGTTTTCTTTAAGCTTGGTATATCCACTACACATATTCTGAGCTACAACTTTTGCTTGAAACATTTAAGGAAGTATTGTAATCAAATTTCCGTTCAAATTTTCGATAGTGAGTTTTCACCGGAAATAAAAAGAGTTTTTCAATTTTTTTTAAATTTTATTTAAGACGCATTTCAATTTTTTTTATTTATTCAACATCTATGTTCGTTGGCGCTCGGAACCTTCTCAGTACACTGCCGGCCTCCTGACAGAAAACACTGTCCATCACCGAACAGTAAGCTATAGAGATTCCTATAAAAATAAAACGCCGTTTTAAAACCGTTTTCGAGGAAAATACCAGAAAACTGAAAAATACATTTCAGTAAAATCGCACTTCCGGGCATCCAATTTTTCCAAACTCGAAATTTCAACAAGAAATTTAATTCAAATAAATATTAATTATATGACAGAATTGTATAGTAAACTGAACTAGCACTTTAGAGAAAACCTACTAACCCCACCCCCTCTCCCAAAAGTATCCTTAAATGAATTTTCCCAGAGAAATGTTTTAAATAAAACTTGCTGCGATACAACAAGTTTGAAGAAAATCGTCGGAGCCATCTTTGAGAAAATCGCTAAAAGTGAAAGACCATTCAGCAAAGTGGTATACCCGGTTGAGGAATTCTGACAGACGACTCACTGTCGGATCCTAAACGGAATATCAAGTTTGAATTTTCAACGTTTATTCGTTTTTGAGCTATGCTGTTCACGCGCACACCCACACACACACACCATTTTTCTAAAAACCACTTTTTTGGACTCATGGAACCCCAAAACGGGTATTCCCCGTGAAAACTCGATATCTAAAATTTGACACGATTACAATACTTCCTCTTACATGGAGTAAAAGAAAGTAAAAAAGGCAAATATTGCTGAAAAGTGAAACTTGGCATTTCGTTTAGATGAGACGCGATAGTAAGTTATTGCCTTCAAAATCGTCTAGCGGAAGTGCGAATTTACCGAACCGATTTTTTAGTTTTCAGTGATTTTCTCGATAAAAATACATAACTAACTACTCATACATTGATTAATTATTTATGAGTAAAACATTTTTCAGAGTAAGTATATTTTGGAGGGTCCTGGGGAGCTGGCAGACCACGCTCCCCTCAAGTGTTGTTTTTAGCTTAGCTCTCCTAGCTGTACAAATAATATTGAATCCAGTTTTAATAAATTTAATAATAATTCCAAGTTTAAAGGCAGTTTGTCTATAATAAAACTATGCAAATTGCAAGAATAGAAAGTGGTATGAGTGTTTCATGGTGGAATTTTGCTCCCTAATTGCTAAAAGCGACAGATTTGTTTACTGAAGTGAAAGTTAATATTCTCTTCACCATTGATTAGGTTCTGTGATGAAGGAAGATGATCCTAAAGTATGATGCCAATTATCTACGGGCAATAAACCAAAGAAACTGTAGTTCTTTATTTGAGCTTTATGTGCGCGCTGAAAGGCGGCGCTGTGTTCCATTATTACTTATTTTTTTCCAAAGATAATGTCTTGGCCCAGATAATTCTCTCGACTTTTTTTTACACCCCTTTTCTCTCACTCTCTCTCATAAAAAGAAAAAGACATTAAGAAATCAATTAAGTTGATTGCACATACACTCACACACACACCCTTATGCAATAAAAAAAAGATTTAATACTTTTTTTTGAGCTATTGACCTAGTTAGAGAAATAGTTCTTTTGCCTTGTTTTGGAATTTTATTATAAGATACAAAACATAACCTAAATGTATTCTTTTGTAAATATATTCTTTTATATTCTAAATGTATTTTACTTTTATAAATACAGGGCGCGTCTGCTTGCAAAAATGTTTTTAACCAATCATGGAATCTCATTTTTAGTGTTTTTTATTACATTTTCTTATTGCTGTAAGAGGAGGTGTAGCGATTGTGTCACAAATTTTAGATAACAAGTTTTCATCGGAATTACACTTTTTGAGGTCCACTGAGTCTGAAAAGAGTTTTTGGAAGTGGTTTATATAAGTGAACACCATTGCTCAAAAACGAATAATCGTACCAAGTTCAAACTTGACATTCAGCTTGGGCTATCTATCTATCAAAATTCTTCAACCGGATGTACTACTTAGTTGAAAGAATTTTTCAGTTTTTTCCCATTTTCTTGAAAACGGCTCCCAATCATTTTCTTTAAACTTAGTATATCAACTACACATACAAAGAGGTACAAGTAAAACACTTAAGTCTTCGGGTTGAGCCCCATGGTCAGTGGTTTGTTGTAAACCGATGTTTCGCCCTTATTACAATAGGCAACAGGTAGTGTCACCTCTAAAGCTGAAAAAAGAAACACTCCCACTAAAGCTTAAAGACGATACTACTCTGAAGTGGCCTATGACAATATGGGCGAAACGTCGGAATCCTGAAAGATTATAAAGAGGGGTAAGAACTTTTATTTGAAACATTTCTCTGGCAAAATTCATTTAAGCAGAATTTTGAGGGAATGGTGGAGTTATGTTTACTTCTAAGCGTTAAATCGGTTATTATACTCTACTTTCTTCTATATGATATTAATTAGAATTAAACGAGATGCCAAAATTCCGAGTTTAAAGAAAATTGCTTCACCGGAAGGGCAACATTATTAAACAGTCTTTTTTTTACAATTTTCTCTATAAAGACACCAACTTAAACTTGGCATACTAACCATACGTACAGTCACTTATCACTTTTAGTTGAGACCGAGAAAACTGAATTTAAAGAGGTTGTGTGAAGCTGGAAGGTCATGCTTACCTCATCAAATTGGAAGATTACTACACTAGTAAGAACTATGTTTGATGAAAGTTTGTCAGTTCTCATCTACGTAAATTACAGTAGGAGAAAGTCGTGTAATACAAAGTGCAATACAGACTTGGTTTTAAGATCCGCACAGTACCCATACTCTCACTATAATTGAAACCTTTGGCTTCCCTAAAAAATTGATTATTAATAGGTTCACACACACCCACACACAGATTTGCTAGAAACATTTCCTTTGTAATATAGTGAAAAGTCAATTCAGTAAATTTGACACGATCGCAACACTTTCTCTTACCAGGAGTAAGAGGAAGTAAAGAGGGAAGTCCAGCCAGCGAACATATCTAGTTTATTATTGAAATTAAGTACGTAATACTGAAAAATTAATATTTTAGGTTATGAAACAAATTCCACTTTGTATTATTTTCTTTCTTTATATAATATTTAAAGATACTAATTTGAACGTTTGTTAAACTTGCTTTTCTTCGGCAAAAAAAAAAAAACAACAAATCCGAACACAATATGTAACCTTAAAAAAAAACTAACCTAAACATAATAGCTGTCATTCTCGCAGATGGAACTTGTGTTCTTATAAACATTTAAAGAACTTAACCCGCTCTAGCGACTGAAATAAAAAAACAAGGAATATTTTGCAGTCTAAACCATCTGGTGTCCATCGGTTTACTATTATGTATCCGTGCCTTCACTTCAAGAATAATTGTATTACATTAATAGCATTTTAAAAATTAATTTTGTTTATGGTAAAATAGAAAATGTACATTGATATATACTAACTATTCACATAAATATGTATCTAGCCCCTTTTGTTTGAAATTTTGTTCTGAGTAATTGATTTCAAGGACTTTACCCTCAGGGATAATCATCATTATAAGGTAGATTCCCGGCTGTTAAAATTAGAGAAGGTCGTGTGTTAACCCACAACAGATCTTGTTACTGCCTTGTTACCCACGAACGTGTTCAAATTTTCAAAAATGTAGTTTTCACCGGTAATACATGTGTTGAGGTCCCCTGAGTACGAAAAAGAAATTTTAGCGAATGTTCTGTATATGTTTGTGAACTAAATATTTAGGGAAATGAAAACTCGCATACCTCAAACTTGGTATTTTTGTTTAGATACTACTACCGCATCTAACACAAGGATTTCGGTTAAAATACATCAACTCGATCAAATGCATGTGAGTTTTGGTTGAGTCCGCAAAGCTGGAGAGCATTAGAGATGGTCATCCACGAAAAGAAGCAGGCTATCACGGAAAATGTCACTGATCCAAATACATGAACTCCACTGATTCTTGTTTTCCGCGATTTTCTTGAAAATCAATTTGCAACAGTTTTTCAAGAAAATCAATTTATTTTTGGAAAGAGGCATGATTAGACTTTCCTCTAAAGTACCGCTTCAGTGCAATGTATGGTTCTACCACCTATATAATATTAAAGTACTGTAGAAGCATTGTTGGAATTCCAAATTTGAAGAAAATTGGTTTAACCGGAAGTGCAAAATTACAGAGTTCAGTTTTGAGTTTTTTGGGGAATTTTATCGACAATGGGCAATAGATTTTCTTTAGTTTGTAATTATATTTATGAGTGTGTTTAATAAGTGTATGTAATATCTAATACTGCGGTCCTTACAGAATAAATAAAAAAAAAGACACATACAAACCATTTCCTCAAAACCACTTTTTTGGATTCACAGGACCTCAAAATGTGTATTTCCGGTGAAAACTCAATTTCGAAAATCTGGCACGATCGCAATACTTGCTCTAATAGCAGTCAGAGAATGTAAAAATCAAATCCATTTCCTATATTTATTTCCGTTGTAAGACAATTCGTCACCGTTTATCTTCTTGCTTTTCTAACTTTTGCAAACTAGCTGGGTACCGTAATATCGTTTTGCTTCGATAATTCGAAAGTTAAATGTTATTCAGAAATGTTCAGAATAACTGTAATGGAATACAGAATAGCGGAAGCAGTATTTTTTTTGTTTTTATTTATTTTATACGATTAAGGCTGTCCATACAACTAACTACAACTAAACAACTAAGTTGGGTTTAGCGAAGTGTCAGAGACAAACTTGTACGCTAAAGTAACCATTAATACACCTATTACCACCAAATAATCAACGCATCAATCCATGAAGTTGGACAAAGTCCATGACATCCGTCAATTAAGTAATTGCGTAATTTTCATCACATACAACGTTCAAAGTAAATCATTGGAACCATTTTCGATAAAATCGCTGATAACTGGGGGGAAAACATTCAGTAAAGTCGCACTTCCGGTTGATAGATTTTGACACAAAGTTTCGAATTAAAAGTGCGATACTGGAACGGAATATTAAGTTTGAGCTTCCTGTTTTTTAAATTTAAGAAAAATTGCGTTAGAAAAATGAAAATGGAAATAATAATCTATTACGAAAAAAATATAATTAAACATTATATAAGTATACATAACTTTAAAATCAGAATTTCATCACTTCTGAAATGATGAAGGCAAAACTAGATGCTGTTGTAATATAAATAAAATAATAATTGCTTACACAATAAAAACTAAAAATCAATTAGAAATAAAATTTAATTGTTAAAAACAATTTTGTGTGTGTGTTTGTAGAATATAATGCAATTAAATTAAAATGAACACCTTTGCCTACCAAATGAAAGAAAAATTAAAATAAATGACAAGGTGAAGATAGATTAACTGAGCATGCGTCATCAGCTCGTCTGTTTACACGTATATTAGAGCGCTACTGTATTTCGCTATTATAAAATGAATATTCTACAGTCATGGATTATTAATAACTTGTTATGTAATAGGCCAAGCTCTTCTGACATCTTCTGTCTAATCTATTCTTTATTTTTCTGTTTACTTTTTCTTTTTTTTGTGATATCACTTTCACTTCACACGTATCGTTCAAAAATATCAAAGAAACCTATAATTAAAATGTAGGATTTATATGTATTTATACTGTTAACCATGTTATAACCTTCTTTTAAAGTAGAGCATGGCGATTGAAAAATGAAATCGATTATTATATATATATAATCGAACAACTCTGGACTACTTTACTGATGGGTTATTATTAGCAAAATGAATTTTTTTTAAAAAATTTGGTTTGTGAAACTCTAACACGACTTTCCCATATACTAGTACACCCAGAGTACTATTATTACAATTTCTAATAGTTATATTTTCTTTAAACCAGCGTTGTTTACCTGAATATGACTTTTATAGGTGTGCTCTCTCTGCCGCAACACTCAGCCTAACTTGTAGCCCCCCCCCCAAATCACCCCTAAAGACAATTTTTCCATAAAAATGTTTAAAATAAAAGTGACAGGTTTTATATTTGTGCTTTTAAATATTTCAAGTTTAAAAAAAATCGATATGAGTCCTTGGCGAGGAAGTTGAAAAATAAAAACTCCGATTCGCTAATTTTAATTTTTCGAATTTAAAATTTTAACATAAATATGTACGGTCCTGGAAAGTTATTATATTGCAAGTCGGTAGATTGCGGTAGAGCAGTAGAGATGAGGAAGGTTTTTAGAGAGGAAGGTTAAGAGAGATGCAGTATGGTGACATGGTAAGTGATAAAAGGATCTGTTTTGTTTTTAAAGAAAAGAAAATATACGAAGTTAAGTGTAGAGTACATTTAGCTTTGGATATTTCCTTGAATCTTGTTACATAAAATCAACCTAATTGGCACCAGAGTGCCAGTGCAGGGGAAATTATATTTTATTTTCAATTAAGCAAATGTAACATATAGTATTTAATTTACTTTAATATTATATAAATGCTTAGAACCGTTCATTTTTATTGAAGTAAATTTACAGGATAGATTATGATTACAGCTCCCCAAGAACCCAACGACTTTGAACGTCGAACAAGATTTTCACGTGACAGACTAACTCACAAACAGTCAATGTTTTTCTCATTCTTTTTTTTCCTTAGAAAAATGCAGAACTTCAATGACAATTCTAAGAAAAGGTGTACATGTACAGACATAGCCTTTATTTTAATTTATATCGATAAAATCTAATCGATTAGGTTTCTCCATGTGTGTTGCCAAGAATTATTTCGCAGATTTCACTACGCTTTACATATTTTAACAGTTAACTAGCTACCAAATTAGGTGGTAACAAGTGAAAACAGTTTGTGTTAAAAGTAATTCCCTTCCCTGCCCCCCACGGAGTAAGTGTGCAAATCATAGGTGATAAAATACTGCTGTAACAAGGTGTTGTTCAGAGTTACCAACTGTTAAGATTTTGTAGCAATAAAATATCGTATTCTTACTTTTAAACCATCAGTTAAAAAACCTGTGTGTTTAGTATTTGTTTACAGATAAGGTGTTTCACCAATGAATTGAAACTGATTGGTAATTTGAAGTAGTATAATGGAACAAGAATGACTCTTAGCTTTTGGATTCTTATACTATATGGGTGCCACCATTTGCCGGCCCGACAAAATAGGTTATTATGAACGACAAAGCATGTAATTCCAAGAATATGCATGTGATTCGTACTTATTTCAGGTTAGGTTATGTTCTACTTGCATTTTACTTGCTTTTGTAGTGCACTTTTTTTTACACTTTTTATAATTTCATTTTTATTTTTTTTAACATCAATGTTTAGAGTATATTTTTTTTTCGCCGAAAATGAAACAATTAAGACCAGCCATCTGATCTCTATATTATTGTGTAATTATCCGAAAAACATATTGATCGAAAATGCAGCTAAACCAGAATTACTTGGATAAAGTAATTAAAACACGATTTTTCTGCATGGACAACTTAATTTACTGAAGTGTCATGAAAAACATTTAATTTGTCTTGTGATGCTTTAGTCGTACTAAATATATGCTGTTAGATGGATAGACGCATTTTGTAGTAGAGTTTTAGTATTCCTCATAATATATATAGAGTTTAACACTTGTGAAACAATTGATTTCAACCTGCAGTTATTTGCATAACTTTAAAACTCATGAATAGAATACAAGTTCATCACAACAGATCCAACTCCTCTACAATAAGCAGTTGACGCAAGTCATGGGACATTTCAGTATATACGTACGTGTCGTCATCAAAGTTTCAACAAGACGAAAAAGATCGTCTAACAGATTGACAGACAGACAGATAGATAGATAGACAAACAGACACACAGATCTTACTTCTTTCTACTCCGTTCAAGGTCATAACTATTTTCTTCTTATTATAGGAAACTTTGTTATCCTGCTTGAATCAACATTCTTTGTAATGTAGTATTTATTTTCTTTTTGTATTGCGCATGTCCAGTAGCGATGAGATTTTTTCATCCATGCACTTCGTAAGTCTATTATCTTTTCTTTTTTTTACAATTTTCTTTTTACAGTAAATTACTTTTGTTTTTTTTTCTGGCTTCAGTTTAATCATATAAGGAGAAAAATTATTTCTTTCTTTTTGTTTTTAAATGGTGGTTTATTACTTTAAAAAAAGTGAATTGTACACATTACTGCGTATACTATTAAATTTGTCGTATCTTAAGGAATTTTCCCCCACTGTTCTTAAGAAACGAGTGAATGTATGGGACAAATTTCCCTTGGTGAAGACACGATTCTCCTTAAAATCATCATTGATTTGTCAATTCTTCTTAAAATTGAAACACAATTTTATGGTCAAAATCCAACAGCCGCAAGTGAGTCTTTCGGAATGTATTTTTTTTTATTTCCTTCCAATGTTTCGCAGTTTTCACGTAAACGGCTCCAGCATTTTTCCAGGAAAAACATGGATTTCCTTTAAACTTGGAATGCTAACTGCACAGATAGTAGCATATTATTTTTATTTGAAATATTTAAAAAAAGGGAGGTCAGTCTCGAAGAAGATGGAGGGAGAACATAGAGATGGTGGGAAGAGGCCTCACAGAGTGTGTGACTGGCTTGAACCAACAAACATGGCTACAGGATATCGGTATACACAAAATCAGTATCCCAACCGAAAAAAATAAAAATTAAAAAAAAAATTGAATTTAAATATTTTCGCGGGATTTGTGGTGTTAATTTCATATTTATATAGGGTTGGTTCTATGTTAGTGGAATGCTCTTCATGCTTGGTTTGGTAAATTGTTTAGTTAATAATATTAACAGAAGAAAGAAAAAGTGGCATGAGTGTATCACATCGGATTTTTAAAGATCTGTTTAATTCTAAATAATCCCTACTATTAAAACTCGCTAAAACGCATTTTTTTCCTACTCAGAGAATCTTAAAACCTTTGTTTCCAAAATCAATTTCGAAAAAACGATCGCTAAACTTCCACTTACGTATTAAAAGAAAGTAAAAGGGAAAAAACTATATATAAAGAGATCTTGATAAAAACTTTAACAATATGATCATAAAATAAACTTAAGGAGCCCATTGTGGAAACCGCCCCAGCCAAAATGCCATTCTACATAAAAGTCTTTTTGAATGCTAATAATAATTTCTAAAAGTGAAAACCAGAGCGCTCTACAATAGTGGTGACCCTTTTAATGGAAATTTTTCTGGCGTGTTATATATATATATATATATTTTTTTTTTTTTTAGCTAATATAAATATTTATTATAGAAAATTATCTATTATGTATAGAATAAAAATCAAGTGAATTAAATTTACATAGAATTGTTTTTATTTTTATTTATTGAGCACTTAAAAAGATAAAAAAAAAATTATAATAAACAATTGTTTGAGGTTAAGTGCGCGCTGTCTGGCGGAGGATGGTTAAAGTTAAGATAAGCGCGACCTTTCACTTCTGTACACAGAGAGATGTAAACAGGTCGAGTTATACTTCACTCTACAATCCTTTCTCTTGTAGTTTTTTTTCTTTTTTAAATACAATGATCTAAAATTGAACTGGGAGGGAGCCACTAACCATATATTAATGTGAAAGAAGAAAAGTAGGTACTTATATTTGACCTCAAAAAAAAAAAGAAGATAACAATAGAAAATTACTATTTTCTTTTTTATAATAAAAATACTTGATTACTTACTTGCATGTACGAAGTAAAGTGGCCATTTGTTTTTACGCCTGATCTGTGAGAAGTGCGTAAGTCTTGTACTACCGCATTGTTCAACCCTGTCTGCGAACCTCGTAGTCCCGGCACCTTCTTCACTGGAGAATCTATAAAAAAACAAATTCTGTTAATTCAAGAATGAAAAAAAAATAAAAAAATTTGGTGTGAAACACTCACACGACTTTACATACAATACAATAATATTGTATGGGAGTTTTAGTTTGTACTATAACCTCCCAGCTATTTACATTGATAAAGGATACAAAAGTAAAATAATTAAATTAAGGGAAAAATTTGACAAAAACGCTAAGCAATAAAACGCCCTTTATATGAGTACGTTTCTCACCCTCCGATGCCTGTATTCAACTCCAACGTTATAGTCCCCTACGTTCCTGCAAAGCGTGTAGGACTGGTAAAGACAAAAAACTTTTCTGTTAAGAGGAAATATATTCTTCCAATTTGTCCATTTTACAATATTCGTGCAAATAATTAATTCTTGTATAACGTGGCGAGTTCGTTGCTAGCCTTAAAAACTTGTTTTGCATTATCTGTAGGCCATCAATATTGGTCTTGCAGGTAATACTCCAGGGGGGGCATGCATACAGTAACATGGGTTTGACTATTACCTTATATAGCAACAGTCAGTTTAGACTCTCTGCAGAGTAGCGGAAATAGTGCTCGAATCGCTGCCTTACCTTTGTTAATTCGTTCCTTTACGTGAGGGGTAAATGTAAGTTTCCGGTCGAGAGTGACCTCACACGACTTTTTCTTACTTCTGTTAATACAATTATATCTAAAATGACAAATTTTCTTTAAACCTCAATTCTGCTCTTTGTCTTAACACAAATATAGAGGGGGGGGAAACCTATTAAACCCAAGCAGGAAGGGAAGTGAAGACACGCCAATAACATAGAACCAACCCCATATATTACTGGGATCCGGACAGGGTATGAGAGAGATGTTGGTCTTTGAGAGATCTCTCTCAAGGTTGGATCCTTTACTGGGCAATGCGATTTAAGGAGATATCTCTATGTAATGGGGCTCATGACAGACCCCTTTTGTGGAGTATGCGAAATAGAGCCATTTTATGACGGATTACTTGGGTTGTGAGCAAATTAAGTTCAGGATCTTTGATCGGAACAGGATGTCTGTGGAAGAGTTTAGGCTATTTCCCTTTGAGGTTATAGTCCGATTTGTTCCATGACCCTCTGAATCTTAGGGGGCTAGGGTATGGATTTTCGTTTTAGGCGCGTTTTTTTGTTGTTCTTTTTCTTTGGGGCAGCAACATGGGCTCAATAGGGCTTTGGATAGCGTGGGGGTTGGTCCCTCCCCACAGACGAATAATAAATAACCCCATATATTTAAAAATTAATGCCACCAATTCCGCAAAACTATCTGAAAATCACCTTTTTTTTCGAAAAATATTTCAAATAAAAGTAGTCTATGCGGTGAGCATTCCAAATTTAAAGAAAACGTAGCCTTTTTAAAGAAAATTCGAAAAAAATATTCTGAAAATCAGGAATTTTATCAATGCTTCTAATGTGCATTAATATTATGTGGGACGTAAAACCGTGTATTATACTGAAGCTGTACATTAGAGGAAAGCAAAACGTTACTCCAGAAACCCCCCAAAAACTCAATTTTTCCGGGAAAATGTTTTAAACAAAAGTGACAGGTATTTATGTGTGTAGATACTATACAAAGCTGAAAGAAAATCGTTGGAACTATGTCCAAGAAAATCCCGAAAAACTGAAGAAAAATAAACAATTAGTAAAATCGCACTTCCGGTTGAGGGATTTTGCCCGAAATCTTCGTGTTTGATGCGGTGGTTGTGACCAAACGGAATACCAATTTCAGAGTTTTCTACGACTTTTTGTTTTTGAGATATTTTGTTACACACACGCACATACATACACACTAGTCGCTAAAAACAATTTATTCGTATTCAGGGGAGCCGAAAACATGTATTTCCGGTTAAAAACTCAATTTCGTAAATCTGGCACGATCGTAATATTTCTACTTGTTACTAAAGGGGTAAGAGAAAGTAAAAAGGTTTTATGGCGAATGGTTTATATATTGTGTTTGTTTTTGTGAACATATTGTGGGTAATAGTTCAGAAAAAAAGACAAAACTTTTTTATAAATGCCAAGATTGAAAGAAATAATTGTCAGGAGGAAGTTCAGAAATGCAGTCAGAGAAAGTCGCTGCGAATGTTACACGACAGATTCCTCCCCCTCAATTAATTTTACCCTGATAATAGTGTACTAACAAAGTATGAGTAAGCCATAAAGAATGTTCGCTGCTATGTTAAGAAAAAAAGCCTTTTTTTTTTCTTTTATTTCTCAACTTCCTAAGGGAGGATGATGATCCCTGTAATTATTTTTACGAGGGGCAAGGTATTTTAAAAAAATTTCCAAGTATTTCCTGACAATAGAGCCAAGCTACCAACAACCATCCTTCGTTTTTACCTGCACTTTGTTCAACAGTCTTACCGCAGATAATAAAGAATTAAATTGCATTTAATTTAAACGTATTAGTTTCTTTGTTAGTCCAAGTAAGGGGAATATTGGGGTCGTGCCAAATTTTCATAACTGAATTTTCATTGTGTACATTGTTTTGAGGTCGGTGCCCTGAATATGAAAAGATTGTTTTTAGTAATGGGTCTGCATTATGCGTGTGCTTGTCGAAAGGTCGCAAGAAGCTCAAACTTGGTATTCCATTTATATACTAACCACCGCATCATACAAGAAGATTTCGGGAAAAATCTATCAAACGGAAGTGCAACATCAATGAATGATTTTTTTTTCTCAGTTTTCCTCTCAGTTTTTCTCGATTTCGTTTAACTTCTTACACTAACTACCACACATAAATACCACTTCAATTTGTAACATTTTCAGGGAAAATTGATTAAGTGGAAGGGCGATTTTACAGAAAGGGTTTTAATAAATTGTAATAGTACTTTACAGGGTACCATAACCCCACCTTCCTCATAAAGTACCCTTAAATGATTTTCCCGGAGAAATATTTCAAATAAAAGTTGCAGCTCTTTGTATGTATAGTTGATATATGAAGTTTAAAAAAATCTTTGGACCCATTTTCGAGAAAATGGTGAGTTAACTAAAAACAAAAAACTATTCTGAAAAGTCACAGTTTCTGTTAATGGATTTTAACTGTTACTGCTGTCTTTAGTCATTTAAAAAAACAAAAAAACAAATAGCAAAATAAATAAATTTGATTAAAAAAAACACTTACTAGCATCAGGAGGATTGCATAGCGGGCAGATTTCATTTGTGAACATACACGAATAGCATCTTTCATGGCCACATGCATCGATTAGCTTCCTTTTCTTTCCTTTATCAAACGGCATATTGCAACTAGGACAAGTTTCTTCACCCGGATCTTCTGCTTCTAATAATTTTCTAATAGCCGCTAAATCTATAAAAACATACAAAAAAAAAAAAAATATTAGAGATGGTATAAATAACCTGTATAATACAAAAGATAACCAAATACAATGTAAACATAACCTTTCAACAACAAAAAAAAAATGAAAATAACACTAGAAAGTAATAAAAGTGAATTGCTTTATTTGAGGAGCAATAAAAAAAAAAAAAAAAAACTATTTTCAAGTACCTTTTGTTATAAAACCTGGCATAACAATTATGTATGAAAAAGTTTTTCTCCGACCTGTAAACACACGTTAAATGAACGAACACAACTGATTGATATAGTAAACCATCTCTCAGTCCACACATTACTAGTTAGGTAGCGCACTCCAGCGTCTTAACTAAGTAACACAGGTACTACAAGCGGTTTCTTTTTCTCCCTTTAGAACTATTCCTTTTTTGTTTGGGCCACTTTTAAAGCGGCACTTTGAAAATTGGGCTTTACTAGGAATTCCCGTATGGCACTTTTCTTCTTTTTTTTTTTAGTTTATCAACTTTTTCTTGTTAGGCTTTTCTGTGATGTTTGTAAAGTGCGTTTATTTCAGAACTTGAAGGTTACGATTTCAATTCAAATGAAGAATAATGATACAAAAAAAAAAAATCAAATTGAAACACTCACACGACTAGCTCTCCCAGCAACACTTAATACAGTTCTAATTGTGGAAATTTTCTTCGAACCACAACTTTATACTAAAATATTTAATTGCCTTCCTAGAAGTAAGAGACTGTGAAGAATGAATATAAATTTGTTACTTCCGGCATGCCGATTTTTACACTGCAAACAAACCAATTTCTAAAGAAACTTTCGTGCGTTCGAAAATTTATAAATGTATAGATAAGTAGGTCAAATTCAAAGAAAATTATTGGATCCAGTTTCGAAAAAAATCACAATAAAAAAAAAAAAACAAAGTCTAGAAAGTTGGACTTCCGGTTGGAAGAGATTTAAAAATTGAATTTCAAAAATTTCTCACATTGCAATCACTTTCTCTCACAGCAGTAAGAGAAAGTAATTGAAAAGTATAAAACAAAAAATTAAGAAAAACAAAAAGATCGAAGACTATACACATCCCCCTCCCCCCATTGAATAGTTTAATTATAAAACCGGTTTTTCACCTTATCATGTTTCTTTAATACGAATCATTTGTAAAAAACAAATATCTACCTAATTGTGTTAAACAATTAATCCCAGCATTGTATATGTTAAATGAAAATTAATTTGGTTTTAATTTCTTCTTACTTTTAGTAAAAGGAATTTTATCAAAAGCTAAAAGGAAAAAAGGAGATTTTAGTGTTAAATTTTCCAAAAATTGAGTTTCCACAAGTAATAAATATTTCTTTAAATATAATATTTAAAATTTGAAGTCATTTAGAAATTTTCCACGACAGGAATATTACAAATTGCAGCAACAACTCTCCAAAAAAAAAAGAAAAAACAACTTTCCCTGGAAAAATTCACATGAAAGTGATAGGCATTTATATGGAGTTAGTATACGAAGTTTAAAGAAAATCGTTGCAGCTATTTTTGAGAAAACCATCAAAAAACTGAATGAAACCATTTAGAAAAGTCCGCAGTTCCTTTTGTGTCAGATACAATGACAGGTAGTTACTAAATACTAGGTTCGAGCTTCAATTCTTCTATTTGGAGATATTTTGTTCACACGCGCACACACACACACACTATATATATAAAATTTACTAAAAACCTTTTTTCGTACTCAAGGACTTCAAAAGATGTTTGTATATCTGATAAAAATTCAATTTTACAAATTTACAAAATGTTACTTTAACCAAAACAAAAAAAACTTACGTAATTTACGAGCTAACCATTTCTTCAATTTTTTAAAAATCGCCATGATTTCTTTTTTTTCTTATATCGTGTTTTTTCCGTACTTCAGATAATTGATACAACAATATAAAAAAATAAATAAATAAGAGAAAATAGCAGTTTCAATAACAACCACACTGGCTACTGTTTCTGATGGCTGCTACTGTTCGAATGTTAATGAGTAAAAAGCAAAAAAAAAAAAAAATATTTTATTCATAAATATAGGCACGTTAAAATTTGCAAAGTTATGCACAGACATGCGCATAGGCTTCATTATAATGGGCCAATGGCGGTTGTAGTTTTATGAACCAGCTCGGACATGTTCGAACATGTTTTGTATATAATGTAAGTAAAAGAATTTAATGATAAATGATATAATAGATTTCTGCCTGTACCAACTTTCCAGTGATATCTTTTTTTTTTAAACAAAAATGCAGGTGTCGCCACTTGTCTTGACAGAAAACGAAAGAAATAATATATCGATTTATATTATATCGATAAATATTCATATCGATCAGCCCAGTGATTCGCCTTTATTGACCAAGAGGTTATAATTTATTGAAATTAATCTTATATAATATTTACAAAGAAAAATAATGAAATACTTCCAGCTAATAATTACAAAAACAGTGAATAATATAATTATACGTTTTGCTAGTGGTGACTTAATCATTACTGCGCTAGGTATATTATCAGGGCTTGTTTTAATATTAACTTAATCACCTATAATTTAATACATATTTGGTGATTGGGAGGAAGAATTGCTACCTGTATTTTTGTTTAAAAGACTTAACAGTCAACATATGTATGTGACAGTGTGATTTTTGCAAATTTCTTTGCAACAGGATATGATGCGTGAGATAATTTTATATAGATATAAAAATTCATGTTATCGATCTTTCTTCTTTTTTTTTAACGGAGGGGGAATGTTTTTTTTTTATGATTAGAGGTATAAAAAAATGAGAACATTTTGCAGATTGTTTAGTTGTGGCGGGAAATAGCTGTCATCAGGAAAAGAAGGAAAGAAAGAAAGATAGTGATTGGTTCCCATGGTGCTTGAAAACAATGACAAAGCTATGTTAGCGCCCCTCATTGATAACTTAGTTTTGATAGCTGTTATCTATCTTTTTTTCACTAGTTAAATGAGATAATGATATTATTAAGGTTGAAAATGAAAGATATTTCCAGCGCCGCTTCTATTTAAATTAAACTTTATGCTGATAAAGTAGTCGATTATTCTGCAACATATTAAATTATTGATTCTCTACTATTGAACTTAACTTTAAAAGCGGAAATAAAGGTTTAGATTGACCCAATATTTTTTTTTTTAATTTAAGGCGCGTCAACATCTATGGTCATTGGCGCCCGCAGCCTTCTCAGTGCACTGCCGGCCTACGGACAGTGTTCTTTCGTTACAGGCAACGCTGCCCATCACCGGACAGTGAGCTGTAGAGGCTTGTAGGAAGAAAAAAATCTAAGGGCAGCACAGCTGGGCTCGAACCCGGGCCTTCCGCGTGGGAGTCCAGTACGCTAACCACTTAGCTACTCCCTTCCTCCGACCCAATATTTGAATAAACACAATTCAGAAACCGCTAAAAACAATTTTTCCAAGAAAATGTTGTAAATAATTCAAACGGTATCGTCACCACGACAGTTGCATCATGGATAGAATACGTTTTTCCACCCTACCCCCCCACCACTACTAAGTGAGTTTTAGAAAATGGTCTTTCTCTGTGTATGTATGTGAAACATCGTAGCCAAAAAACGAAAAATCGCAGAAAGTTCAAACGTGATATTTCGTTTAGTTATCACTATATGGGATCCGACAGTTAAGTTATGTGTCAACATGGCTCAAACGATTTTCTTTAAACTTCTTATATCAATTACAGATAAGCAGCGAATATTTATTTGAAAGATTTCTCTAGGAAACTTCATTTAAGGCGGCTTTTAGGAAGTGTGGAGTCATGTTTTCTTATAAAGAGCTATTTTAGTTTTACGAGATATAATTCAATTTTAATTAGAATATAAATAAATAAGTTGCCAAAATTTCGAGTTTGAGAACATAGGTTGACCGGAAGTGCGTTTTTACTGAACATTTTTTTTTTGTCAGTTTTCTGCGATTATCTTTATAAAATACCGGCAGATTTCTTTAAATCTGTCATATTAACTATGAATATTTGAAATTTTTTCCTGTGAAAGTTCTTTAAACAAGTTGAATTTCTTGAAATAATAAGCTATTAAGTTTAGATTCTCCAATCGAATACAATTGAAGATAAATAAACTTTTCGTAAAAAATTATAAATTTAAAAAGAATTTATCATTCATAATTCTTTAAACTGCAGTTAAGAGAAATAGTGTGACCGTTCCCCAACAGAATTCTTTTTTTGTTAATATTAAAAATGGAAAAATGCAATGCTTTTCCGGCTAAAATATATTACGTCATATCAGATAAATAAACTACAAGGTGATCTAATAACAGAGATAGTTAATCGTTCGCATTTTCATAATTATTTTATTACTCTATCTTGATTTTTTCCTATTTTGAGCTTTTTTTTTATATTCTCTATTTTTTAGTTTTTTTTTTTTAAATAATTAATACATTATTATTATTATTATTAAGGTGTAATATTTTGTTTGATTTTCTCTTACTCCTAGTAAAAGAGGAAGTATTGGGATCGTGTTGAATTTTCAAAATTGAGTTTTCACCGGAAATACATGTTTAAGTACGAAAAAGTATTCTGAGTACGAAAAAAAAATTTTTAGCGATCGTGTCTTGTATGTGAACAAAATATCAGAAAAACAAATAATCGCAGGAAGCTCAAACTTGGTATTTCATTTAAGTGCCGCCATCGCCACGTCTTCTGACACGAAGGTTGCGGGCATTAACCGGAAGTGCCAATTTACTGCATGTAACACATGAATCGTATCCGCTTCTATCTGAAACCTTTTCCAAAAAAAAGAAAAACTTAGATTTTACCTAGTTACTGGAATTTGTAGCGTTAAATTTCAAATGTTATTTACATAGGTTCAGCGTTATTGATGCGTTCCACTGGACAGGAATATATTCGCTATTCTACCTGTCTGGATAGAAGGTAAGTAGGTCCTTGTCCCCCACTCCCAACCAGCCCTACACTTAGGACAAACATGTAAAATTAGAGTTTGAAGAAAATTTGTCATTTTATATATAATTGTATTTGAAAGGAGTAAGGGAAAGTCATGTGAGTGTTTCACACCAGATTTTTATCTTAGTTTTATGTAAATAATTGAATTGTTTTTAGATTTCCTGTACTATTCTCTCCCCCCCCCCACCTTCATTTATGGTAATAAGAAGTAAATCTTGAAAACTAATGTTTGCATAGCTGTTTGATAACTGTATTAACATATAAGTCTATATAAGGGGTGATGCAATTGTCATCATATCAGCATTTCAATCAAGGTTGCCTTGGCTAGAAAATCATAGTCTTTAAAAAAACAATTATTTCAAGGAACATATGCACATTTCCTGGTTTAATTGCGAACACACATGTATATCTCTTATAAATAAAAAATATTTATTTTACAATTGTAATATGAAGGTAACAGGTGCAAAATATAGTAATTATTAACGCCTACACCGCACTAGAAGTGGTTAGTACAGGTGAGAGACATACTGGCACCAACGTAATATACCCTATATATATCTCGTAGGTTGTTTTAAGAATGCAAAAAAGGTGTGTTACGTAACTAACTAAATGACTTGATCACACCCCACAGTTTTAAGTAAAAAAATGTTTAATTTTTACTATTAATATTTACTCTAAATTTTGCTTCATTTTTTTTATTGACGTGATTCTGTTTTATTAATTACAAAAAAAAAAAATTCTTGTCTGGAGTCTCATTGACACGACTTTCTCTTACTATTGTTTAATAATGACATTGCTATCCAAAACAGACCGAACAATCAAGAAATTTCAAATTTAACGTTGCGGATTCTACAACACTATCTAAAAATTGTTTTTTTTTCGGAAAAATGTTCCGAACATAGGTATATATAAGTACAGTAAGCATTCCAAGTTTAAAGAAAATCGTTGGAGCCATAGTCGAGAAAATCGCGAAAAAATTGAAAAAAAAAAATTCAGTACAGTGGCACTTCCGGTTGATGCATTTTGCCCGTATCAGATACTGATTGTAACAGAATAACAAGTTTGAGCTCCCAGCGATTTTCCCACAATACATATATGGGCCATTTTGCTAAAAATCTTCTTTTTTTTCCTACTCAGGCGATCTCAAAACTCGTACTTCCGGTGAAAACTCAATTTCAAAAGTTTGACAGGACCGCAATAGTTGTTCTTAGTGAGGGCTAAGGAGTAAGAGAAAGTAAAAAACCCAGATACAACATAAATAAATGAGGGCTGGCAACATTCTCAGACCTCTCCAGTAAAAACTTGTAACATCAGTTTATTATTAAGCCTCCAAATTTCACTGACTCCTCAGCATCCCTAGCAAAATCTCAATTTTCCTGGACAAAAAATTTGCAGTAGTAATGATAGGCAATTTGGTGCATAGTTTACGGTGTAATGTTGAAAAAAAAAAAAAATTCGTTGGAGCTGTTTTCCAGAAAAATCGTAAAAACCTGAAAAAAAAAAAATATTCAGAAAAACGTTAGCGTTGTTTGGTTGTTGAACTGAAGTGTTCGTGTCAGATACGATGGTGGTGATAATTAAAAAGGAAATATCAAGTTTGAGCTCCCTGTGATTTTCGATTTTTGGAATATTTGGTTCACACACACACACACACACATAAACACACACAAACACACAGAAAAGAGAGAAAGAGAGCGAGCGAAGGAGAGTAAGAGAGAAATGAGGCAGAGAGAGAGGTAAACCGAGCATTCATTAGAAACATTTTTACTTACAATTATTGTAACAAGAAGTATTGCAGTTACGTCAACCGGAAATGTTACTTATTAATGGCTCCAACGAATTATTTTAAATGTAATATTCTTTAACAAATAAGGGCAATTAGTATGAAAACATTAAAGGAAAATCGCAGAGTATGTAGAAACCATTATAGGAATAGTCAGCCTTCCAAATAATGGATTTTAATCGCAACATTTGTATCGCAAATGGCTTATCAAATCGGGGGAGCCACTGCAATTTTTTCGGAGACATTCTCAGAGAAAGAGAAATTTAAAGAGACTATTCGCTAAAACCAATTTTTTCGTATTAAAATATATAAGTATGTAATATTTCGGATGAAAATTTTGAAATTTGATGCGATCGCCACAGAAAGGGAAAAAAGAGCTTTCCACTTCTCAGTTGTCATTATTTAACATAATTATATGTTTATTACATTAAATTACTTTCAATATTATACTGTTTATTGCAAAATACATAGTAGGGTGGGCTGGAAAATAAGTGGCTATGCATGATACTTAAATATGCAAGCTGCAAGCTGTATTTTTTTTTTTAAATTATTAATTACTGTATAATCACATTCAGTAATATCTGACTTTAATTTTTTATTTATTTCTGAGATATTGATCCATGATTAGGTCTAGAAATTAGATTTAATTATTATTAATAACTCGTCGTAAAATAAGTCGTTTTATACAGTTTAGGTTCTCCCATTTATGTAAATTGAAGGCAATTAAACATTCAGTAAGAATTATATGTTAGAACAGAATTAGTCAAGTGTAACTATGTAACTGTTGCAGTAAGAGAAAGTCATGTGAGTGTTTCAAACCTGATTTCATTAATAATAATAATATAGGGAAGGGATTAGCTAAGTGGTTAGCTTACTGGACTCCTACGCGGAGGACCCGGGTTCGAGTCCAGCCGTCCTACCCTTAGATTTTTTGTTCCTAGGAGCCTCTACAACGGCTCATTGAACGGTGCTCACTGAACGGTGATGGACAGTGTTGTCTGTAACGAGAGAACACTCTCCGGAGGCCGGCAGTGCACTGAGAAGGCTCCAGGCGCCAATGACCGTAGATGTTGACGCGCCTCAAATAAAAAAAAAAAATAATAACACGGTTATTATTATTATGATTATAAAAGGATTTAAACGTAGTTGAGAAACCAGGTTCACGTTTCTTTCACCAGGTTGCTGTAGTCGGATGTTTGTCGAAAGACTGGCTATAAAGAGCCTAAATTCACTGCGATCTGAAAGATCTTTATTGTTTACTGACTCCCTTAGGTGTGATAGTGTTTGTAATATAGAAATTAGTTGTCTGTAAAGTGTACATTGTGGCATTGTTAGTGGATTATTGTGAACTGGGAACTATAGTTATCGACTCGTCTGGGTGGTTAGTAAAACCCAAGTAGGTGGTGACACATATCTCTGCAGGTTCTATGTGGATTGTGTGAATGCTGTAGTGTAAGTATGTTCGTTCGCACACGTCGAACATGTTAAAATGAAGTATTTGGATGCGGCTGCGATGGGAAAAAAATAGATGGGAACCTCTCATAAGAAAAGATATAATAATTCTTTTCAACCCTACCAAGAACCGTGGCCCTGTAGCTTCCTTTAGGATGGCATCCGGCCACGATTTCCTGCAGAGGCACGTATTTCGACTGAGTCTGTGCGGTCTCTTCCCTCCGGCCACCATGTGGAAAGGAGGAGATGACAGTACAACACTTAAATATATGTTCTGAACCGAGCGATGTGCCTTTGACAGACTCATTCGTGGATCGAACGAGGATCTCTACTGGTTTTTTTGAGTGTAGTTGAATGGCAAAGCAGCCAAAAAACGGTTGCGTTGGATAAATCAGTAAGATCAGTATTGTGCGTGTTACTAGGTTGAGATACTCACAGGAACAGCAACATTCTTTCTGAAGTAAAGGATAGGTACACTTTCTCCTACAAGGCCCGCAGAAGGAAGCTGCTTATCCGTCATCTTCCCTAGATCCCACCATATATGAATTTTTCTGAAAAATCTCTCTTGCTACTGTCAGAGGAAGTATTCGCTGTTGAATTTCCACCGGAGATACAAGTTTTGAGACCTGAGAACTGCCTCAGTCCTGAGGTCGAAAAAATAGATTTTAGAAATAGTTCTGTGTGTGCTCAGCATAACTCAAAAAGAAAGTTCAAACTTGATATTTAGTTTATTACATATTGTCACCGTATCTGACACGAAGGTTTCCGGGCCAAATCCATCAACCAGAAGTGCATCTTTACTGAATGTTTTTGTGAGTTTTTCACTATTTTCTCGAAAACGGCCCCTTACATTTTCTTTCCAACTTTGTATAAATATCTACACACATGAATATATGAATTTTATTTGAAACATTGTCCATTGGGAAAAATTATTTTTTTTTTAGGAGTACCACTTCAGTATAATATATGGTTAAACAGTCGTATTACTTAATATTAATACACATTAGAATCATTGATGGAATTCCAAATTTGAAAAAGCTCGTTAACCGGAAGTGCGGCTCTATAGAACAGGTTTTTCATTTTTTTTTTTTGTAATTTTCTCGAAAATGACTGTGACGATTTCCTTTAAACTTGGTATGCTAATTTCCCAGATAAAACCGTATTACTTTTATTTGAAACATTTTTCAAAAAAAAAATTAATTGGTTAGTTGTGCGTGAATTTGTGGCGTTAATTTCAAATGTTATAATATGTAGTTGGTTCAGTGTGTTTAGAGCGCTCTACTGGGCCGGAATATAATCATCACTTGTCTACCTGCTAAAGTTGGTATTTATCCGAGGGGAAGTGGAGGCACCTCTATAGGGAAAAACTCAGCATTGGGAAAATCCTTGAAAATATATGTATAGATATTTTCCGTAATCATTGACCGGTTTCGGGGCGTTCGCCCATCATCAGGATGGTCTGTCTAAACAATGTGATAACATAAGCTTACACAAAGCAAATTTAGTTTATGCATAGCGAAATTATACACAGTTAATATACAGGGGAGTGTATAAATTGAATTTGCTCTGTGCAAGTCTTTATTGTCACAATGCTTTGACAAAAACATCCTGATGTTGGGCGAACGCCCCGAAACCGGTTGATGACCACGAAAAGAAGCAGGCTAGCATGGAAAATAACCCTGATGCTTTCCAGCTCTGCGGAACCAACCACAACATATTTGAATGTGACAACAGTAATAGGCAGTTGTATGAGTGTTTCATACTACATTTTTTAGAATGTTTTCAGATGGTAAAAATAAAAAAAACAAACTTCATAAAAAACCGGTTTACCTGTCATACCTGTAAAATATTTTTATATTATATACAAGTGTACCTCGTTGGCCAGTTATTAAAAACAAGTTGGAACAAAAAACTTGTTAAAGCGTTTTACTTAGTTACTACCAGAATTAGCGGATCTCATATTCCCAGAAGGTTTTCAATTTAACTAAACTAAGTACCATTTCCTGGTGTATATTCGCGATCAAATCAGTTTCTTGTTCGCAAATTTTGTCTGAATTTTTGCAATTTTAGGCTGAATAAAATTATTGCTTGTTAATTAGAAAAATACTGATGTGAAACACTCACACGACTTTCTCTTACTCCAGTTATAAATTCTCTTCAAACTTATAATTATTACTAAATGTTTTAATAGTCTTCATTTTTATATCAATCGGAGAATCTAAATTTAATGAACTTACTTTTTTGAGGAAACCATACACTCCCCCTCCCTCCAATACTTCTTTAAATGGACTTTCTCTGGAAAATGTTTCAATCAGAAGTTATAAGTCTCAGTAATCACAGTTAGTGTAACAAATTTAATGAAATCCATCGGTGTTTTTTTTGTGAACAAAATCGTAGAAAACTGAAATAACTTCATTAAAAACCACCACTTCCGCTCAACCGATTTTTTAAAACTCAGAATATTTGACAAGATATTAATTCTAAATTAATACTATTTAGAAGGAGGAATCGCAGAAAAAACTAAAATATCACTTTAGAGGAAAGCATAACCCCACCCTTCCCCCCAAAAGACGGCTTAAATGAATTTTCCCAGAGAAATGTTTCAAACAGTACTTATCGCGCTTAATTTTTTAGTTAATGTACTAAGTTGAAAAAAAAAAATTTGTTGGAGTCATTTTCGAGAAAATCGATTGCAAAATAGCGTAAAATAAAATAATTTAGTAACGTGGTACTTCCGGTTGAGGAATTTTGACAGATAACTTATTGTCGGAGCCCATGGGGATATCTAAACGGAATATCGTAAGTTCGAATTTTCTGTGATTTTTCGTTTTTTAAGCTATGTTGTTCAGATAAACATATACACCATTTCTTGAAACCACTTTTTTTGACTCAGGGGACCTCAAAACGTGTATTTTCGGTGGAAACTCGACATCAAAATATGACAAGATTACAATACTCCTCTTACTCCTAGTAAAAATGTACAAATGTAAAAATTCCTATGTAAAGATCACCTATATAAAATTACATAGTCCTATGTAAAAACAATTACACACACATTTACACACCTCATACATTGGCTGCTAAAAGATTGGAATGTAATAAGAACTTTGCATGGAATCTATTGTAAGGTAGAAACAAATGGAATTTTGTGGTCCTTGTGTACAATCAAATTACTGACATGAAAGGGTGTTTTTTTTTTGTATGGCGGAGTATCTTTGGGATTTTAGAGTCTGTATTTTTTTAAAGTTAGACGATCAGCAATTTTGATGAAGTTCGATTCCCAGCATCCTTATAGATGTTGAGATAGATATAGTCTCATTGATTGTGAAGGGCTTTGAGCGTTGATCGAATAGTCTCTTTAGGAGTTTCGTCGTATTACATTTGCTTTCAATATGTTTAAGACGTGCTGAATTTTTATAATAAAAACCTGGCGACATACTTTCACACTCAAGGCACACAGTAAGAGAAAATAAAATGAAATCTAGTCCCATCCAAGCTGTATATAATTTAGAGTAAAAGGCGGTGGCAAGTCTTCAAACTAGTTTTATAGCGATATTAGATTATTAAAAAAAAAACATGAACCTTATAATTTTGCAAGTATATGTATTATGACAGCCTTTTCGATCTAAAGAGAAGCTAACAACAACAGTTACCGCAGCTCCACGGAGAGATACACTAATGCCAAGATACCGTTAACCCGTTCGTATTTAGTTAGTGAGTAGTAGAACTGGCAGTTAACATGTACTGGGGTTGCTGAACAGAGGATCAACTTTAGTGACGTCACCTTTATCATTTTGTATAGTACATTCAACAAGTGGGGTTTCTTTGCTTGCCTCTCTCTCGCATCACCAACTTTATCTTCTAATGGTTTTTACATCTTTTAATTTTTGCGATATTTAATACTTTATTTTTTTTAATTTAAGGCGCGTCAACATCTATGGTCACTTGCGCACAGAGCCTTCTCAGTCCACTGCCGGCCTTTGGATAATAGCCGGTTTCTAGGCTTCTAGGAAGAGAAAATTTAAGGGCAGCACAGCTGGACTCGAACATGGGACATCCGCGTGAGAGTCCAGCCTGCTAATCCCTTCCGGCTTTATTGTTGTTTCTTTTAAATAATAATTAGTTTTTTATGGTGCTCATATTGCTGTAAGAGGGAAATAGATAAGTGGGAGTGGAAATAAAAAAGTTTTGGCGGAGAGGGAGGGGACTATTTCCTCAAAAAATTCATTTTATTAAGTTTTAGATTCTCCGATTGAAATGAAATTGTAGAAGAGTAAACATTTAGTCAAAATGATACTATTATTATTACGATGGCACAACAGTCCTAAAGGACCCGGGCCTAGTCCACAAGCTTCTGCCATATATCTCTGTCTTTGGCCTTCATTCTCCACCGCCTAACACCCATTGATCTTCTTGGAGATCGTCCAGCTAACGCAAGCGAGGTCTTCCTCTCCGGCGAGCTCCACTAGGTCGACCATAGAGGAGAATGAATTCTATATTTGGGCAGTTTAACCTCCTCCATTCTTTCCAAATGACCTAACCGGCGAAGACGAAGGACACGATGACTTCTCATTCTTGTACAGCTTCATTTTTCCTAATCCTCCATTGGCCATTCACAAAGCGTGGGCCAAATATCTTTCTTAGGACCTTTCTCTCCCACACCCCAAGCAACCTTTCACTCTCTTTAGACAGTACCCACATCTCACTAGCACACGTTACAAATGATATAGTTTGAAGAAAATTTGCCACTAAACTCTGTGTGTAAACTGCAAGTAAGAGAAACTTCGTGTGAATGTTTCACACCAGATTTCTACTTTTTTCAAAGAAAGTTTTTTAGCAGAAAGTACAGTGTGACATAATTTGTTTGATGACATAATTATTTGTAATGTTTTAAGCTGAAGTTTATTTTTTGACTAATAAATATTCTTTTCTTGCGCATGAGTGAAAATTGTGATTATTTTTTTTTAGAGTGTACGTTTAACAATTTTTTTACTTTCTTTGTAATCATTTATTTAGTGGAGAACTATTTATGTTGTGCTTTCGTACAACAATTTAAACACACGGCTAATTCCCAAAAGGCTTTTAAATAAATTTTAAAAACACTAAAGAGCAAAAGTCGAGTTTATAATTAAATGTTTTATAATATTGTTAAAGAAACAATTCTTAATTCAGCAAACTGAAGAGATATAAGTTCACATTCCATGGAAGTTATCTTTGCTATTTGCCAACTAAGACAAAAAGTTCAGGGTCTTCAGGAATAATGGAGCCACTGCTGAAGTTTTGTCTCTTCTTTTCTTTAAAATATTTTATTTTATTATTACATCACTAATTTAAGGTGGGGTATATCGCTCACACTTTAATAGGAAAGAAAATAAAAATCTGGGGTGAAACACTCATGCAATGCTCTCTTACTGCAGTTTACTGAATTATAAATGACATGTGCACTAAATAATTGTTTGTCTTCAATTTCAATATCAATTGGAGAATATAAATTTAATTAAATGACTTTTTTTTTTTTTTGGCGGAAAGCATAACTTCCCCCTCTCACACTAAAGTCCTTTAAATAAACTTTCACGGAAAGTGTGACCTAGGTCTTTTGTGTTCATAGTTTGTCTAACAAATCCCCCTCCCTGCAAACTAGACAAATTATTCAGTATTACAAACGCATTTCCAGGTCAACCAATTTTTTTTTGGAACTCGGTATTTGGGTAACATATTTAATTAAATAATAGACTGTAAAAGCACCACTTCCGCTCAATCGATTTTTTTTTC